>ML373291.1:0-24985 GCA_005239525.1 Nicotiana knightiana | reverse complement strand
CTCTCGCTTTTTCATCTAATAGTTCGAGGGTTGTAGTAATGGCCTCATTTTTTGAGTCCTCAGGGCGTGTTGGAATCTGGCGCTTGGCTCTCCGACCTCGACCAGTATCAAAGACTCGGACTCATATACCAAAGAGAATGGCGTCTCTCATGTGATTGACTTTGAAGTTGTTCGATATGCCTATAGCACCTCAGGCTACATTTCTCTCTATTTTCCTTTCAATTTTCTAATTCTTTTTCAACTTTCGAATGATGGTTTTGTTTGTGGATTCGGCCTGACCATTTGCACATGGGTGACAGGGCATTGATAGGATCCTTTTGATTNTTTCCTTTCGATTTTCTAATTCTTTTTCAACTTTCGAATGATGGTTTTGTTTGTGGATTCGGCCTGACCATTTGCACATGGGTGACAGGGCATTGATAGGATCCTTTTGATTTTATGAGCCTCGAGGAATTTTGTTACTTTGCTTCTGATGAACTGCTTCCCGTTATCACATATTACCTCGGAGGGGATCCCGAATCGACACATGATATGATCCCAGATGAAGTCGATGACTTCTTTTTCTCTTATCTTCTTGAAGGCATGCGCTTCCACCCATTTTGAGAAGTAGTCAGTCATAAATAGGATACATCTAGCTTTATCTGGTGTCGTTGGTAAGGGACCAACGATGTCCATTCCCCATTTCATGAACGGCCTGGCGATAAGACTGAATGTAACTGTTCACCAAGTTGATGAATCATTGGTGCAATTCTATGTCACTTGTCACATTTTCGGACGAATTCTTTGGTGTCCTTCTCCATGTGTCCCAATAGTAACTTGCTCTGATCACCTTTTGAATTAAGGAATCGCACCGGAGTAATTTTCGTAGGTGCCCTCATCGATTTCTCAGAGCACATAATTAGTGCCCCCCCAGTCCCAAGCATACTGCTAAGGTCCCATCGAAGGTTCTTTTGTATAGATTTCCATTTTCGTCGAGTGAAAATCGGGTTGCTTTTGTTCGCAGCGCCCTCGACTCCTTTGGGTCCATGGGTAGCTTCCCACTTCCCAAATAATCGGTGTACTTATTTCTCCAATCCCATGTCAGACTGGTGGAGTTGATCTCGGCATGGCCTTCTTTGATCGCCGACTTGGATAGTTGTACAACAGCCCCGAGGACTACGTCATCTTCTTCGACGGATGATCCCAGGTTTGCGAGTGCGTCAGCCTCGTTATTTTGCTCTCGAGGTATGTGGACCAGAGTCCATTTTTTGAAGCGATGCAATGTGACTTGATGTTTATCTAAGTATCTCTGTATCCTGTCTTCTCGAACCTCGAAGCTCCCATTTACTTGGTTTACTATCAGAAGAGAATCACATTTTTTCTTCGATGACTTATGCTCCCAAGCCCTTGGCAAACTCGAGACCTGCAATCATAGCCTCATACTCGGCTTTGTTGTTAGTCAACTTTGCAGTTTTTATATATTGTCTAATCATACCGCCCGTAGGTAGTTTCAAAACTATGCCAAGCCCGGACCCTTTCACGTTCGAGGCACCATCAGTGAATAGGGTCCACACGCCTGCCAATGTGCATGTTTTTAGTAAGAGTTCTTTCTCTACCTCGGGCACAAGGGTGGGCGTAAATTCGGCCACGAAGTCTGCCAAAATTTGGTACGATAGTTGTCTAGGGTTGATATTCGATATCATACCCCCGAGTTCAATGTCCCATTTGGCCAATCGGCACGATAATTCTGGTTTATGTAATATGCTTCGAAGAGGATACGTTGTTAAAACATAAATGCAATGACATTGAAAATAAGGCTTTAATTTTTGAGATGCACTTATTAATGCAAGAGCTAATTTTTCTAAGTGCGGATACCTGGTTTCGGTATCTCCCAGGGTCCGAGTTACATAGTAGACCGGGAATTGCGTACCTTGTTCTTCCCGAACCAGCACACCACTTACCGCTACCTCGGATACGGCCAGATATAAGTACATCGTTTCATCCTCCTTCGGTGTGTAGAGTAAAGGTGGGATTGGTAGATATCACTTCAGTTCCTCTAAGGCATGTTANTAATTTTTCTAAGTGCGGATACCTGGTTTCGGCATCTCCCAGGGTCCGACTTACATAGTAGACCGGGAATTGCGTACCTTGTTCTTCCCGAACCATCACACCACTTACCGCTACCTCGGATACGGCCAGATATAAGTACATCGTTTCATCCTCCTTCGGTGTGTGGAGTAAAGGTGGGATTGATAGATATCAATTCAGTTCCTCTAAGGCATGTTGGCATTCCGAAGTCCACTCGAAGCTGTTTTTATTTTTGAGCAAGAATAAGAAAGGATGACTCTTGTTGGATGACCTCGAGATGAGCCGGCCTAAGGCCGATATTCATCCGGTCAGCCGTTGTACGGCCTTCACATTGTTTACCACCATGATTTCTTCGATGGCCTTGATTTTATCGGGGTTGATATCGACCCCCATGTTTGACACCATAAAGCCTAAGAATTTTCCCGAGCCTACTCCGAAGGCACATTTCTAGGGATTGAGCTTCATGTTGTAGCTTCTAAGGATGTCGAACATTTCCTGCAAATGAATAAAATGGTCCTCTGAGCGCAGGGACTTAACTAGCATATCATCAATGTAAACTTCCATGGATTTTCCTATTTGATATTCGAATATCTTATTAACTAGGCGTTGGTACATGGCTTCAGCGTTTTTTTGCCCAAAGGGAATCACATTATAGCAGTATGTACCATACTTCGTGATGAACGAAGTATTTTCCCTATCCTCGGGATTCATTTGAATTTGATTGTACCCGGAGTAGGCATCGAGAAAAGTGAGGATCTCGTGGCCAGCCGTGGCATCAATCAAGCGATTGGCATTGGGAAATGGGAATGAATCTTTAGGGAACGCTTTATTTAAGTCTTTATAATCTACGCACATTCTTAATTTATTCCCTTTTTGGGAACTACCACTACATTGGACAACCATTCAGGATATTTTACTTCCCTAATGCACCCTACCTTGAGGAGTTCTGTTACATCATCCTTGATGAATGCGTGTTTTACCTCGGATTGAGATCTTCTTTTTTGATTTATCGGTTTAATAAGTAATTGAATGAGTTTTTTCCTGAGTTCGGGGGTTTACCCTGTTCCTAGGTATACCTTTCGGTCCGGGTGATGTTCGACCAAAACAGCCTGCTCTAGCTTTTCAATCGTTGATTTTGTTTCATCCAATTCTTCGGGGGCAATGAAGGTTCGAGGGGTGAGGAAATCTTCTTTATCATCATTGGGGGCCTGTTTGTCCTCTGGCACCTTCGAAATAGAGGGTATGGATGTTGGTTCCACGTCGTGCACCGCGAACATCTCCCTTTCCGAATTATGCTCTCCATATATTGTTTCCAAACCATATTTTCTTGGGAACTTCATCATCTGATGAAGAGTTGATGGTACTGCCCTCATGTTGTGTATCCACGGCCTTCCAAGAAAGGCATTGTATCTCATGTCGCCTTCGATGACATGAAACTTGGTGTTTTGAACTATACCAGACATGTTGACCGGGGGGATGATTTCCCCCTTCGTTGTCTCTCTTTCCATGTTGAATTCATTGAGGATTCGAGAGGCGGTTACGATTTGATCGAGCAGTCTGAGATGCTCCACCACATTCAAACTAATTATGTTGGCCAAGCTACCTGGATCCACGAGCACACGTTTAATTTGAATGTTATTCAAGAGAAAGGAAATTACCAGCGCATAATTATGTGGTTGAGACAAGGTCTCAAAGTATTTTTTACTGAATGCAAGAATGTCCTCGGGTATATAGCTCTGAGTTTGCTTTCCTGTTGCGGTGGTTACTTTTGTCCGTTTGATCAGGGATCCTTGAGGGATGTTGGTTCCTCCAATGATCATGTGAATGATGTGTTGAGGTTCATTTGGTTCATTCCTCTTGTTCACCTCTCTTTCTCGAAAGTGGCTCTTGGATCGATTGTTGAATAATTCTCGAAGATGCCCTTCGTCGATCAGCCGAGCCACCTCCTCTCGAAGCTACATACAATCCTCGGTCATGTGATCGTGGATGCCATGATATCTGCACATTAAGCTAGGGTCTCTTCGAGAAGTATCTGACTGTGCGGGTTTCGGCCACCTGGTATCTCTGATCTTGTCCATGGCTAATACGATGTTCGAGACATCAATGTTGAAGTTGTATTCTGATAATCGGGGTGCCTCCATCGGCCTCGAATGTCTGTCAAACCTGGTTTTTCTCATAAGTCCAGGGGAATTCTGGCTCCGAATAATCCTCAGGTCATTTCGAGGCATATCTCGTTTTGGAGTATCTCTTCGGTCTTTGGCATATGGCTAATGTCTTTCTTTGCTCGATCTCGGCTCCCTTCCTATAGACTTTGATTCCTTAGATATAAGCCTTCTAGGATATATTGAGCCCGAGGGGGCTCCCAATTGGTCATATTCGACCCTAATCTTTGACGGATATCTGTTGTGCACATCCGCCCAAGTTACGGTGGGATACTCAACCAGATTCTTCTTTAGTTTCTTCGAAGCTATAGAGCTTCGTTCATTAAAGCTTTGAGTGAAGGTCTGCACTGCCCAGTCATTGAAGACTGGTGGTAGCTCCATTCACTCCATTTGAAAGTGAGATACAAATTCCCTTATCATCTGTTTTCTCTCTATCTGATTTTGAAGACGCCAGACTTCCTTGTAGTGACTTTGATGGCACCGGCATGCGCTTTTATAAGAGTCTGACAACATGGAAAATAAATTATCTAATTGAGGGGTAGGTTATGATACCACATCGTGGCCCCCTTTGACAGTGTTTCTCCAAATTTTTTTCAACAGGACGGACTCAATCTCATCATCTTTTAAGTCGTTCCCTTTCACAGCACAAGTATAGGCAATAATATTTTCATTGGGGTTCCAGGTCCCATTATACTTCAAGAGATAGATAATTTTTAACTTCTTCGGGATGGGCTTCAGAGACGTGCTTGATGGGAATGGATTTTGCACGAACGTCATTCAATCTAGACCCCTCAGAATCTGGGGCGTGCCCGGGATCTGATCAACCCTCGAGTTATAGGTCTCCATTTTTTTGTCATTAGCTTCTATCTTCTTTTCGCCTGATTCAATTCTCTATGTGAGGTCTTCGAGCATCTTCATAATAGCGGGTTCGACTGATGATCCATTGTTGCTCGATCTCTCTAGTGCCTGTTTGACTCGAGAAGTCATTTCCGGTGGTGTTGTGCTTGGAGTTTTTTGATGGCTTTGTAGCTGAGCAATAGCTACTTGTTGTGCCTATAACATTTCAAAAATTACATGAAGGCTAACTTCTCTTTCCTCCCTAGCTAGAGTTCTCTGCGGTTCATGTTGGTTTTCCAGGCGCACACTTCCATAGGTGCGAGAACTTATATCGACATGTCAGGCATTGCGTGAGCCCACATCCACGGGGATTGGCACTGGTGCCGCCCTAGGGTCTTGCAGTGGTACACCGGCGCCTGAAACAGCTATACGATTCTCTCCATGATCCTCATGACCGTTGTTTTCGTGTGAATTCACTGAGTTAGAAATTTTTTGGCCTAAAATCAAAGATTCTTGGACAAGAAAAACTGTGAAGAATAACTTGTATTTTATAAAACCAGCACTAAAACAATCACTATTATTTTTATCCCCACGGTGGGCGCCAAACTGTTTACCTTCAAAATGGTAATGACAATTATATTTGATTTTGTGGTTCTAAAAATATGTGATTTATTTTTATATTAGTTGTTAGGCAATAGATGCTAAGAATGAGCTAGGAGAATAAGGTAAGAGTAAATAAAACTGGGGATATGAAAACCGAGTAGTTACAAAATAGGGTCTCGAGCTGGCCGAAGCAGGACCTCGAGGTCGAACTGTAACGCCTAAAAGAGGACGGTCGATGGAGGAATAACAGTATGGAGGGCCTCGAGGATAGCCCTTTATGATCAATTATGAGCAATAAATGAACACAATAAATGAAAGACAATAAATTTGTAGAACAAATTTTGAGTATGTTAAGAAGGCAGAGAATGTTCTTGTTGTATTCAATAGTTATGTCCCCCAAAAAATGACAAAGGGTCCACTTTATATAGAAGGGGGAATCCCAAAATAGTACATGCATAATTATATAATGAAATACTACTGGTACAGCTGTATAATGGTCCGGTATAGACTTGTACTATTTTGTAGGCGTTGCCAGCTTTAACCACGTGCTCTTGAGAGATTCTCGCCTTTTTATGACGGTCTTCTATCTTTATTCTATCTTGAGGTATATCAATCCTCGATATACTTCCTCGAGGAATTCACCTCGGGATTGATCTTCGGATTTTGCTCCGATACAATCATGACCGGGCTCAGAATACATATCTTGAGGTATATCTTGACGTCATCCCCGATTTTGACCATATAAATATATATTTGCTTGAAAAATTATGACCAAGGAAGCTTTAATCTGAATTGGCGACACTAATTAAAATACTATATTGTGCCTCGCCATATAGTTAGATTGGTGCGATAGAATATTCTAGCCACCGCACCGACGGAGGAGATTAAGTATAGGATTACAGATTGGCCTCACGAACATTATTGGTCTACAGGAAGTGGTAAGTGAAAGTCCACAGTCTCCACACAAATGTAGTACAGTTGGCACCACTACCAAAACCACTTTGGACCTTTTGGAATGGCAGAATGGCCTCCTAGCCACTTAAACTCGTTGGGCTTTTGAAAGCTGATACACCAACTTAGAACTTTCCCATTTAAACACTCAAACTCGTGAAACCCATAACCGATAAAACATTTTACCCTTGACTATCCACGCGTGTATTACACATTCGCTAACGTGTCCATCCAATCAGTACTGACCCAATCGTAATGTTACACTCCAGAGGCGCGAAAATAAACCCCCACCGATTGGGGTCCCCATCTTTTAATTCCCAATTCCATTGCCACTCATTATTTACAAACAATTCTTCTCTCCTCAATTCCAAAAATACTCACCTCCACCAACAACACCACCAAAAACTCGCCACCACTAACAATTAAGTTTTCTTGTAATGGCATCGGTTCCATTTTGGGGGTCGTGGTTAAAAGTGATAACGTGAAGAGCCAGAGAAGTAGGGATACAAATGAGTTTTTCTTCTTCATCATGTTTGTGGGAATAAAAATTGAGGTGAGCTTTAATGAATTATGAGCCTGAGAGAAGAGAGCACCACTGCTTTGATACGCACCTGAATTGGTCGATACACTTAGCCGGCAACGGTGTAAGTATGTCAAATATGATTTCTTGGTGTTGTTTTTCAACATTACTCATTTCTATGGTTGGAGATTTGGAATTGGACTGTGGTTGTTGGGAGGTGGTGTTTTATGAGTTCTTTCTAATGGTGGAACCGTAGCAGACGCTACAAGGGTGATATCTGCTACTACTTTTTGTTGTTGATTTTTTTTACTCGTCGTCGTCGCTGATTTCCAGTCTCCAGCCACTATTGACTTCAACTGGCCTGCTTAAGTTATACTCCAAGCATAGAGGATTGCAAACAAATGATAAAGAAAGTGGACATTGATGGAGATGAAATGGTGAATTTTGCTGAGTTTAAGCAGATGATGAGAGGGGGTAGTTTTACTTCTTTGGTTTTGCTGGCATTGGGAAAGGGGCTCTCACGCTCCTAAAAGTTGTGAGACTCACGCACAAAGCTGATTAAGACCAACTGACGCCACATGGGATGGGTCAATGGTCAAATGTGTTTAATAGTTATGGGTTTCACGAGTTTGAGTGTTCAAATGGAAAACTCACAAGTTGGTGTATCGGCTTCAAATGTCATACAAGTTTAAGTGGTCAGGAAGCCATTTAAGTTTATGGCTTTTTAAAAAGAATTTTAAATTTCGTGTATTGGTAATGTATAGGGTTATACACCGTAAAATTAAATTGATATATAATTTATTAATAATAAATTTAAAATTAGAATAATAATTTGTTATAATTGATTAACGTCTGTTCATATTATTAATTTATTTTACATTACTAATGTATATTAATTAAATCCAAAAAGAAAAGCACTTGCCTTGATAAATTATTGGCGTTAGGTGGATTGTGAGACCCACATCAAATGACAAAGCCATGTGAATTGTGAAAGGAGCAACTAGAAAGAGAAGAATTATAAAGGAAGAAGAAGAGATTCTGATATTTGCTTGTGGAAGAAGGCTGTCTATTCGTCATGCAACTCTCTTATTTGAGTTCTGGACGAGGCACTAGGCAACCTCTAGGGAATCCAGTAAAGCAATTGCTTTAGGCCCCTAGAATTAAAGGGCTCCAAAATTTTTAAATTGTATATCATTATATGTTATAATTATAAAATTATTAATAAGAAATATAGATTTTGTACTTTTATTGTTTGGAATGTGATAGAGGTTATTCAAATAAATAACTTGAGTTTTATAAGAAAATGCAATTTATGAAAACAAACAATTTGATGACGACTTTGATAATTAAAGAACGAAGTCTCTTGTAATATTTTTTAGAATTAATTATTTGTTATAAAGAGTGGATTAAGACATTTGTCACTTCGGTAGATTTGAACTATTTTAAATAATCAAATTATACTGACATCTATTTGATAGTATAAAACTGAGATTATGAAAATTTATAAATATATTACCTTAACCGTTAATATATGTTTTTAATACTATTTAAGCCTTAGTGAGTAGAATTATTAAATATTTATAATGGTGAGCAACTAAATGAATGAATGATCAAGTTACGTACAAAATGATCGACATACCAGCGTTACAAAAATAAAAAATAATACTTGTCATGCCCCGAAATCCCACTGTCGGCCCGTGATGGCATCTAACGTTGAACCCGCTGGACAAGACAACTTGTGTAGTTAAACTAGCATGATAACCTCATCCTAACAGAATAAAGTAAATCAGTTCACAATTTAAACGGCGGAAATAAATATGGTCTTAAGCTAAGTAAAGACAATTACAATACATCAACGCAAAATTTCCCAAAACCTGGTGTCACTAACTCACGAACTGTCTAAAAATGCTAAATACAAGTCTGACAGGAAATACATGCCTGCCTCTGAAACTAAAGGAAAAACAAGACAGAATCGAAGACAAAGGGATGGAAGAGACGCCAAGGCCCACGAACTCCAGCGGGTATACCTCGAAGCCTCTATAATGAGCTGGAAGACACTCCCACTAATGATGTTCTCCAGGTCCGGCTGCGTAATCTGCACAACAGAAAGAAATGCAGGTGTAGCATCAGTACAACCGACCCCATGTACTGAGTAAGTGCCAAGCCTAACCTCGGCGAAGTAATGACGAGGCTAGAACCAGACTACCGAATAAACATGTGCAGTTCAATTAAACATATATACATATATATACAACAGATAAGAAATATAGGGAGAAAACAATTAATAAAGGAAGGGGCACATGTTGTGGGGAAATAACAGTTTCATATAAGAAATCTCAATAAAGAAAGGAACAACAAGCCAGCATATCGACAAGGACAAGAAATCACAAACTTGCACGGCATCACCCTTCGTGTTTTTACTCTCGTCCTCACTATGCGATGTATAATGTAATCAATGTAAATCATGGCACGGCATCACCCTTTGTGCTTTTCCTCTCGTCCTCACTATGCAATGTACAATGTAATCAATGTAAATCATGTCACGGTATCACCCTTCGCGCTTTTACTCTCTTTCCTCATAGTATAATCAATGAATATGGTACGGAATAGTACATCGTACGGCACAGCATTACCCTTCGTGCTTTACACTCTTTCCTCACAATAACAAACAATGCATGGCATCACCCTTCGTGCTTTAGCACTCTTCCTTACCCAAACAGCAATCACAAACAAGGGCAAGGGAGTAAACAGAATGAAAATAGAAATCCCGGCAAGGGAACAATAACCTCACCAAGGAAGACAATATCAAACAATGCAAGGCATCACCCTTCGTGCTTTACTCTCATTCTCACCAAGACAAGTGCATGGCATCACACTTCGTGCTTTACTCTCATTCTCACCAAGACAAGTGCACGGCGTCACCCTTCGTGCTTTAACACTCTTCCTCACCCAAACAACAATTACAAACAACGCAAGGAAGTAAACATAATAGATGTAGGAATCCCGACAAGGGAACAATAATTAAACAATTAAATCCCTGCAAGGGTAATCATCAATTACACAATTTAATCCCAGCAAGGGTAATCATCAATTACACAATTAAATCCCGGCAAGGGAACATCAACTGCACAATTAAATCCCGGCAATGGTATATTTCAATAACTCTTTCTCTTTCTTTCACTTTCATTTCCATGATTTATTCTAACACTTGAGCCAATGCTCCAAAGGATGTAATATCTCATATTTCTTCATTATTCGTTACACAATTTGAGCCAATGCTCCAAAGACGTAATATCTCATATTTCTTCATTATTCGTTACACAATTTGAGCCAATGCTCCAACAGAGTTTACAGAATACAATTCCCTTCACATATTCTTCACAACATATAGAAATCATCAACTAAGCATGGAAATTACCACAAAATCAGTATATTCACAATATAAGGACTCACGGTCATGCTAGACACCAATGTATAGATACTCGTCACCATGCCTATACATCGTATTTGACAATTAGCAAGTAGCAAATTATACTCAACTCTTATTCCCTCAAGCTAAGGTTAGACTGAACACTAACCTCGGGTCCAAAGTATGGCAATCAACCCTCTAACACCGCCTTTCTTTTAGAATTCGACTCCGGATTGGTATTATCTAGACAGAATCAACTTAAGTATATAAATAAGGATTCAAAGATTCAATTACATGGCCTAATTATCCATTTCCTAGCATTCTTTCAAATTTATCAAGATTCGACCCCGGGCCCGCTCGCTCGAATTCTTGCAATTCTCGAAGGGAACACTCACCCAAAGCCTAAGGATCATAAATATACGATTTTTACTTGATTTCATGGCCAATTCACAGAAAATTCTAAGGTGATCACAAGTTCTAGGTTACTACCCATTTTCTTGAATTTTTGCACTAATTTGTGTAGTTAATTAGGCTAAGATACATGCATGAAACAAATTTGTGGGTGGAATTTACTTACCTCACAAGACCTGGTCGAAAGCTCTTAAATATGGTGGAATTCGCCTAAGGAAGAAGGTGAGAAATGAGGAAAATGAGTTTAAAACCCATACTTAAATCACTGCCTGGACAGTGATCGCACCTGCGATGGCTGGGACCGCACCTGCAGTCTCGCGCTTGCGAGGAGAACCTCGCACGTGCAGAATTGGGCTGGGGGGTCTAGGATCGCACCTGCGAAGGGGAGATCGCACTTGTGGTCTTGCGCCTGCAATGAAATGCTATGCACCTGCGAAGGCTGGCCAGGCCACTGGTGGCCGCACCTGCGATGCTGGGCAACCGCACCTGCGGTCACACCAGAGCAGGTGCACCAGCAGCTGAGTTTGCTAGTTTTTAGCCCCGTTAGGTGCTCGGAAGGCACCTGGGCCCACCCCAGCCCTAATCCAAATTTACCAACGAGTCCCAAATCATAATACGGACTCGCTCGAGCCCTCGGAACACTCAAAACGATGCTAAAACTCGAAATCACACCCCCAAACCTCAAGAACAAAACTTAGGAATTTTAAGTTTTCTAACCTCGCTAACAACGTGCTGAACTGACCTATATATCTCGGAACGATACCAAATTTCACATATTACTCACACAACCTCCTACAAACTTACCCGGGCGATCAAATCGCCAAAACAACATTATACACATCGAATTACGCCTCAAAATCGATGAATTCTATCAAATTTCATAAAACATCAAATTTTCCATTTTAAGTCTGAAACACATCAAACGAAATCCGTTTTCAACCAAACTTTACAGAAAGGACTTAAACCATATATAAGACATGTACCGGGCTCCGGAACCAAAATACGGGCCCGATAGCCTCACTTTCTAATCAGATTTCATTTCCACCTTCCTTCAACATTTCAGAAAACAATTTTACTCAAAAATTCATTTCTCGGGCTTGGGACCTCGGAATTCGATTCCGGGCATACGCCCAAGTCCCATATTTTTCTACGGACCCTCCGGGACCGTTAAATCACGGGCCCGGGTTTGTTTACCCAAAGTGTTGACCAAAGTCAAATTTATTCATTTTATTATCAAATCTTAGCATTTTCCACAAAATTACATATTTAAGTTGTCCGGCTACGCGCCCGAAATGTGCACACAAATCGAGTAAAATACAAATGAGGTTTTTAAGGCCTCGGAAGTAGGAGATGGGTAATAACATACGTGATGACCCTTTGCGTCGTCACATTCTCCACCTCTAACATATGTGATACCTCCGAAGCATGGACACATGAAAAACTGGATGTATGGCTGATAAGCTTGGTGGCAATGCAAGTTTGTAAGCCACCCCTCCCACTCGATCAAGAATCTCAAATGGACCAATGAACCTAGGGCTAAGCTTGCCCTTCTTCCCAAATCTCATCACGCCCTTCATAGGCGACACTCGGAGCAATACTCGCTCCCCAACCATGAAATCCACATCTCGAACCTTACGATCTGCATAACTATTTTGCCTGGACTGGCTGTACGAAGCCTATCCTGAATGATCCTGACCTTGTCCAAGGCCTTCTGAACCAAATCTGTACCCAACAACCGAGCCTCTCCTGGCTCAAACCATCCAACCAGATATCGACACCGCCTACCCTATAAAGCCTCATAAGGAGCCATCGGGATACTCGACTGGTAGTTGTTGTTGTAGGCAAACACTACTAAAGGCAAGAACTGATCCCATGATCCTCCAAAGTCAATAACACAAGCTCAGAGCATATCCTCCAATATCTGAATAGTCCGCTCAGACTGCCCATCCGTCTGGGGATGAAATGTTGTGCTCAACTCCACCTGGGTGCCTAAATCTCGCTGAACTGCTCCCTAGTAACGCGAGGTAAACTGCGCGCCCCCATCAGAAATGATAGATACCGGCACACCATGAAGGCGAATAATCTCTCGGATTTAGATCTCAGCTAACCTCTCAGATGAGTAGGAGACTGCCATAGGAATGAAATGCACTGACTTGGTCAGCCTATCAACAATGACCCAAACTGCATCGAACTTCTTCTGGGTCAATGGAAGTCCAGTAACGAAGTCCATAGTGATCCTCTCCCACTTCCACTCGGGAAGCTCAATCCTCTGAAATAAACCACCAGGCCTCTGATGCTCATATTTAACCTGTTGACAATTAAAACATCGCGCCACATATTCCACAATATCCTTCTTCATTCTACGCCACCAATAATGTTGTCGCAAAACCTGATACATCTTCGCGGCGCCCAGATGAATAGAGTACCGGGAACTATGGGCCTCCTCTAAAATCATCTCTCGAATCCCATAAACATTGGGCACACAAACTCGCCCCTGTAATCTCAAAACACCATCCTCATCTAAGGTCACCTGCTTGGCACCTCCCCGATGCACCGTGTCTCTAAGGACGCACAAATGGGGATCATCAAACTGCTGATCACGGATACGCTTTAATAATGAAGAACGAGCGACCGTACAAGCCAACACTCGAGTAGGCTCAAAAATATCCAACCTCACAAATGGATTGTCCAAAGCCTGAACATCCAAAGCAAGCGGCCTCTGACTGGCCAGAATAAAAGCAAGACTGCCCATACTCGCTGACTTCCTACTCAAAGCATCGACCACCACATTGGCCTTCCTCGAGTGATATAAGATGGTAATATCATAATCTTTCAAAAACTCCAACCACCTTATTTGCCTCAAATTCAACTTCTTTTGCTTGAACAAGTACTGAAGACTTTTATGATTCGTGAACACATCATATGCCACGCCATATAGATAGTGCCTCCAAATCATCAATACTGGCTGCCAACTCCAAATCATGCACTGGATAGTTCTTCTCATTAATCTTCAACTGCCTCGAAGCATAAGCAATGACCTTCCCATCCTGCATCAACACTGCGCCAAGCCCAATACGGGAAGCATCGCAATAGACTGTATAAGGCCCTG
This sequence comes from Nicotiana knightiana, assembly GCA_005239525.1. Classification (NCBI taxonomy): domain Eukaryota; kingdom Viridiplantae; phylum Streptophyta; class Magnoliopsida; order Solanales; family Solanaceae; genus Nicotiana; species Nicotiana knightiana. The sequence continues at coordinate 10,916 of ML373291.1, read as the reverse complement.
AACCTGTGGGCAAAACCGGTGCCGTAGTCAGAGCTGTCTTGAGCCTCTGAAAGCTCGCCTCACACTCGTCCGACCATCTGAACTGGGCACCCTTCTGGGGTAAACCTAGTCAACGGAGCTGCAATAGATGAGAACCCCTCCACGAATCGACGATAATAGCCTACTAATCCCAAGAAACTCCGAATCTCTGTAGTTGATGCTGGTCTAGGCCAGTTCTTGACTGCCTCCATATTCTTCGAGTCAACCTGAATACCATCTGCTCACACGACATGACCCAGGAATGCAACTGAACTCAACCAGAACTCGTACTTCAAAAACTTCGCATAAAGCTGACTATCCTTCAGAGTCTGAAGAACCACTCTGAGATGATGCTCGTGCTCCTCCTGACTACGGGAGTATATCAATATATCATCAATGAAGACTATCACGAACGAGTCCAAATAAGGCCTGAACACTCGATTCATCAAGTCCATAAAAGCTGCTGGGGCATTCGTTAACCCAAACGACATGACTAAGAACTCGTAATGTCAGTACCGAGTGCGGAAAGTTGTCTTAGGGACATCGGATGCCCTAATACTCAACTGATGGTCGCCAGATCTCAAGTCTATCTTTGAAAATACCCTGGCACCCTGAAGTTGATTGAACAAATCATCAATCCTTGGCAGTGGATACTTATTCTTGATTGTAACCTTGTTCAATTGCAGGTAATCAATGCACATCCTCATCGAACCATCCTTTTTCTTCACAAACAATAGTGGAGCACCCCAAGGGGAAACTCTGGGTATAATGAAACCCTTCCCAAGCAAATCCTGCAACTGTTCCTTCAGCTCTTTCAACTCTGGCGGGGCCATGCGATACGGAGGAATAGAAATGGGCTGGGAAGTTAAGTTTGCTATAGAGCAAAGGGTACCAGGCCGTTCACAAGTGAGAACCATTAGGGGATTGTTAGATAGTCTTTGGCTCGCTAGCATAAATTCCTAAGGGAAGGTCAAGTTTGTTACCAAACGTAAGATTATCTAGCAATCCATTATTGGAGTCCTCGAAGATGAAAAACTTCCAATGTTCAAATTCGCATTCTTCGCATACGAACACTTGGGGGGATGATATAAGGATACGGCAAAAATGACTGCCACGTCGACTAGAATACAAAACCAGAAACATGGTTGTATCATCGGGACCGAGGACTGCATGACCAGCCCCGTAGAAACAAGTTGTACAAATTAGCCACAAGAAATGGCAATGTCTTTTTAGCAATGAATGCTTATATACTTTTGAAAATGAAGGGGATAAAGAAAATTCCGTTTATGTCTATCTTGTTTCGTGTCTGAACGGTGAATTGATTTTGTCATAAACAAGTACTTCAAATGTTAGTTCCACAATGAACAGGAGATATCCTCTTCAAGAGCACCATAAATATAAGAGGGCCCTCTCTTATGAAAACCCTCACGTTAAAGGGTTGATTTCGGAAGAACTTATGCTAAGAATCCAAAAGCTTTCAGGAAAAAATGCACCCGAAGCCTTGCACAAAAAGACGCAAAAAACAAAGTTGCACAGATACTTAAAAAAAAGAAATAAACTTGCACAAAACACTTAAGCAAGAAGCAATGCAAAGATTAAAACTTTTATAAATGTTCAAACAAAAAAAAAGCAAAAAGACTCGTGCAATACTTGAGAAAAAGATGTTTTTATTCACAATAAAGGTGCCAAAATGGCACAAGTACAAAAGTTGGGAAAAGAAATTAAAAGCTAAACTGCTGCATCTCTGCAACCTGGAGGGAGAGAAGTATCTCCGCCCCCAGGGGAAGTGGGTAGATCCGCCACCGGTTCGATATCTTGGTCTTCATCATTTTGACCCTCAACATCATCACCTTCCGGTTCCTCTCCAGTTCCCGAGAACTCAGAACCAGAACAAGAAAAAGTAGCATCAGGCTTGGCCGGAAGACCTTTTTTGTGTTTAATTCCAAATCAAGAGCTTTAGTGATTTTGGCAACAAAATCTATGACACCCGATTTGGCCTCTTCCAAGGTTTTTATCCTCATGCTATACATAGAATGTGTTATATTAACAATGAGGGAAGCTGCTTGGCGCTGAAGTTATTGTTTAAGTTGGTCAACCTCGGCAAAAAGTTTCTCCCGCACGGATCTAACAAACCGCAGGCTAACATCGAAATCGCGACAGTAGAGCTGAAAAGTCTAGTATGCTCGAGGGTCATTTTATACTTCTCCTCCAATTGATCATATTTCACCCCGGTAGCAACAAGCTCTTCAATTTTGGAGTTCAAGGATGCCTACAAATTATTTAATCAGTGGAGGCAGCCTCACGATCAGATGCAGCAAGACTTCAGCCTATTTGTCCATAGCCTCTTCAAATGGAACCCTCATCGGAACGATCTCTTGGCTAAGGGACTCTACTTCTTGCTCATTTTCCTGCAAACGAGCCACAAGCATAATAACCTCCACAATTTTGGATTCCAGTTCTGAGAGGCGAGCAGCAGTTTGGTCCCGTTGGGCCAAAAGTTGATCTTGCTCATTGGTAAGTTCCTCCTTTTCACGGATCAAACTTTGGAGGCCCTCAGAAGCAAGGAAATTTACAAGCGAAACTAAAAATACAAATTTAAAAAATAATACTAAATCAAATATAGAAGAAATGACAAAAGAAAATGAAGAATATACCGATGCGGCATTGTGCATAGCATTGTTCAACAAACACTCTCCCTAGAGAGCCTGAATCATTTCCCAATCTTTTTCTGAAGCCAAAGGCTTCAAATTGTTAGAAACTTCCACTGGCCGGGACATCATATTGCACCCGGTGGAGATCGAGAGAGTCATACTCCTCCTCTTTTGCGTGTCTACTGAGGGGACGGCATAATTTTGGCCCAAATTTCCATGAACTGGGCACTAGGGAAGAGGAACATCTTCTTCTCGGACATATGCGGCCAGTGGAGATGATGTAGTAGTTGCTGGTGGAAGAGTGGGTGATGAAGGTGATGAAGTTGATGGCAATGAAGGGTGAGAAGCAGTTGTGACAAATGTAGTGTTGGTTACTGATTTCTCACCAACCGAAGATGGCAGGGGCTCGGTACTCATCAATGAGAGTTGGCATTTTCTACCATCTCAAACTCCCCCCAGAGCGCCGATACATCGTCCTCGATTGGTGTAACTAACTCAACAGGTTAAGAATTTTGTTGAGTTGATGAGGAACGCCGTCTTCTATGTAGAAAATCCCCCTCATCACTAGCTTCTCCATCATCGTCAATTATCATGGTATCTATGGCCGGCCCGGGCGGAGGGCTCGTCACCACGTCTTCCGGAGATGACTCGGGAACGACATTCTTTTCCCTCTTATTCTTTACCCTGGAAGCAGAGGAACGCCTTCTTTTTTATTTCTTGTTCTGCGGCCGGTGACTCCGAGAAGACACAATTGCACCCGAAGAAGGCCCGGAGACACCTATTCGAGTAACTGCATCCTGAAGCAGCCTCATCGCATCAGCGGGATCAGCCAAAATGTCCTCCTCGAGGACGACAACTGAGGATCGCAAAATACAAAAAGAAATTAATGCCCGTTAGCCAAAGATAGTATATTAAAATTATCGTCTCCACAGGGATTGGATTTAAACAATGTTCGAGTAGTTTATGACTTATTTGCTATTCAGGATGATTAACACTTGATTTGAGGTAATTACTAACTACAATTAACTACTACATTAAGATTACGACTAATTGAAATTGATCGCAGAGAGTGAGAATTGTACTAAAATAGATTGTAAGCAATATGATAAATAAGGGCCACGATAGGATAGGTGTAAGATAGTTATTCGGGATCTAACTCTGTCTAAATCCACTTATAGTGTTCTAATGACTGTCACGAATTCACTCGATGATTAGCTTAAACATAAGGTTAAGATTCCTCTCTCGATTAAATCTCAACTCTACAGAATAAACTAATATGAAGCACTGTGAAAATATGCAAGAACACGTTAATGGACTAGTCTTTAGGAAAACGTCTCTCGAATATTCTCTTAAATTGGTTTAATAAATAATTCCAAAAGCTTTCTCGATTAATTAGAAGAATCACTAAATTAAACCAAACAATATAATGCAAATATAATCACCAAAATATTCCTCTTTCGATTAAATAAACCGGTGAATAAATTCGCAAATAATTCAAAGCACCATAAATGAATTTATGCAATTAGACTAGAGTTAAATCTACAAACAACACTCAAAACACCATATCCGTCAAAACCTTAGGGAAGAACTACTCCATAGATATGGATAAAGTCATCGAATAAGTTTAAGAACATAGAAAACATCAAAGACAATTTTACGATACAAATTTCCGTATTGCACCAATTGTTGGCAAGAATTTTGATGAATTCTTGTGTCTTCAAGTCGTGGTAACTCTTCAAAACTCTCCTTGGTCGAATCGCCCTTCAAAAATATATTTATAGTGTATTTATACCATATAGGAATGAATACAATTCACCATCATTTAAGCTCAAACACAAGTAAAATAAAGTAATTAGGGTGCAAACTGTTAGTTAATCTGTATTGCTGTAATAAATAACTAAACCATTAAACTTTCTGAAAAATAAACGGAAACAGAAAGTTAGTAACACTAGTTTAACGAAATAAATTCTGTAATCAGTATAGGAATAAATCGAGCCCACTGAATACATATTGGGACCTTAAGAAAATTATTCCCCTCAAATACCCGAAGTGTTGGAATATTATCCTCCCATGATAGAACGATTTAACGCACCAGCGCATTGGTGCCAAAAACGCCGATGTAACAGCAAACCACTCAAAGGCTGTAATACACACTGGAAAATTATTGTGCAGAAAAAGAAGAAGAAGATAATCAGAAAATTTAGTAAGTAACAATTTTGGGATTCAAAGCATATTTATAGACCATTTTGCACTGATTCTGAAACGGTTTGCAACCTTTCAGAACATCCATAGCTGTTGGAACAGGTGTGAATATTACAGGAAAATTAAAAAATACATTTAAAATAATCTGGGAAAAGATGGACCGGACCGGACGGGGTCGCAGGTCATGGGTTATTCCGGATTTAATTTTCATTAATTATTAAATTTATTAATTAAATAATTTGAAAGGAATTTTGTCAAAAAATATTAATCAATCAAACGATCTTTGACTAAATCTAAATCCAAATCTGAATCTGAAGCCGAAGCCGAAGCCGAGCCGAGTGAACGAGCGACGATGGCGCAAGTCTTGCCTTCTTCTCAGTTCTTTAAGAGCTAGAAGAAGAGAAATTGAATATATACCCATCAAAAGTCTTTCTTCCTCCAATATGGGACAATGTACCTTTGGCAAGGAGGGAAACTCAAATATTTCATTTTCCCTCAATTTTCCACTCACCCTCTTTAAGCTACACCAAGCTTTAAATTAAGCTTTACCAAGCTTAAAACCCAACAATTACCCACATGAATGGGGAATGGCTATAAAATAAAGGAATGCATGGACGTGTGTGTGTTTTTACATGCAAGAATTAATTCCATCTGGAGNTTAAGCTTTATTGACCCATCAAAAATCCTTAATGCTTTACCTCGATATTTGAACATTGTCTTCATCACGAGAATAGGTTGAGTTATTTGACAATATTGAACCATCATTCCTAACTTTCTTTGATCTCTTTGAACCTAGCACTTGGGATCTCCAGTCTGCTAAGTATAGTTACCGCCATGATGAGTCCTAGGCTTTAACCCCATTCCCATTGATGATCTTTTAACTGCCTCTCTAGATAGGACTTTTGTAAGTAGATCCGACACGTTATCTCTTGACTTTACGTAGTCAGTTTTGATAACACCACTAGAGAGTAGTTTTTTAACGGTATTGTGTCTCCGTCGTATATGACGACATTTTCCGTTATACATAACGCTCCCAGCCCTGCGTATTTTCGTTTGACTATCACAATGTATACAAATAAGTGCCAAAGGTTTGTGCCAAAATGGAAGATCTTTCAGGAAATTCCGAAGCCATTCAGCTTCTTCACCGGCCTTATCTAAAGCTATGAATTCAGATTCCATTGTAGAACGGGCGATGCACATTTGTTTGGATGATTTCCAAGACACTGCTCCACCCCCAATTGTGAAAACATAACCACTTGTGGATTTAACTTCAGATGATCCAGTGATCCAATTTGCATCACTGTATCCCTCGATCACGGAGGGATATTTGTTATAAGGCAAAGCATCATTTTGGGTATATTTCAGATACCCCAAAACTCGTTTCATTTCCATCCAATGCATTTGATTGGGATGACTTGTAAATCGACTCAGTTTGTTAATAGCACATGCTATATCTGGTCATGTACAATTCATGATATACATCAAACTTCCCAATACTCTTGTATAGTCCAGTTGTGAGTCACTTTCACCTTCATTCTTTTGAAGTGCATAACTCACGTCAATTGGAGTCTTGGCAATTTTGAAATCCAAATACTTGAACTTGTCAAGTACCTTTTCAATGTAGTGAGACTGTGATAATGCTAGACCTTATGGAGTCTTGTGAATTCTGATTCCTAAGATCATAGCAGCAACTCCTAAGTCTTTCATGTCGAATTTGCTAGCTAACATGCACTTTGTAGCATTTATATCTACCATATTTTTTCTCATTATCAACATGTCATCAACATATAAACAAACAATGACTTCATGACCTGGAGTGTTTTTAATGTAAACACATTTGTCGCACTCGTTGATTTTAAACCCACTTGCCAACATTGTTTGATCAAATTTGGCATGCCATTGTTTGGGTGCTTGTTTAAGTCCATAAAGTGACTTAACAAGTTTGCACACTTTCTTTTCTTTACCAGGAACCACAAAACCCTCATGTTGTTCCATGTAAATCTCTTCCTCCAATTCTCCATTTAAGAAAGTTTTTTTAATATCCATTTGATGTATTTCAAGACCATACACGGCCGTTAGTGCCACTAACACCCTAATAGATGTTATCCTCGTTACTGGCGAGTAAGTGTCAAATTAATCAAGGCCTTCCTTTTGTTTATAACCTTTTACAACAAGTCTTGCCTTATATTTGTCAATAGTACCATCAGCTTTCATTTTCCGTTTAAAGATCCATTCCGAACTACAGACTTATTTCTCGGAGGAAGATCAACCAATTCCCATGTATGGTTATCCAAAATTGATTGAATCTCACTATTGACTGCCTCTTTCCAAAATGCTGAATCAGAAGACGACATAGCTGCTTTAAAAGTTTGAGGTTCATTTTCAAGCAAGAATGTCACAAAATCTGGTCCAAAAAAAGCAGATGTTCTTTGACGTTTGTTACTTCTTGGATCTTCTACACTTGGAGTATTTCCCTTTGGTTCTTCCTGAGGTCGTTTAGGTATTTCACTTAATTACTCGCATTCAGTTTTATATGAATAGATGCTTTTAAAGAATTCAGCATATCTGATTCCATTATCGTATTAACATGAATCTCGGGATTATCGGATTTATGAACCAAAAACCNTTTTTGGTCCGATTTTAACCCTTTTAGGTAAAGGAACTTGTACCTTTGCTAGACACACACACACTTTGAAATATTTCAAGTTAGGTTTTCTTCCTTTCCATTTTTCATATGGAATAAATTGAGTTTTGTTGTGGGTTACTCTGTTGAGTATTCGGTTAGCTGTAAGGATAGCTTCCCCTCACAAACTCTACGGTAATCTAGAACTTATTAATAAAGAATTCATCATTTCCTTTAATATCTGATTTTTCCTTTCCGCAATTCCGTTGGATTGAGGTGTGTAAGGTGCAGTAGTTTGATGGATAATTCCATATTCCGAACATATTTTTGCAAACAGAAATTCATATTCTCCACCTCTATCACTTCTAATCATTTTGATCTTTTTATTCAATTCATTCTCCACTTCATTCTTGTATTTCTTAAATGCTTCAATTGCTTCGTCCTTACTATTAAGCAAATAAACATAACAATATCGATTTCAATCGTCAATAAAAGTAATAAAATACTTTTTCCACCTCGAGATGTGTCGACTTCATATCGCACATGTCGGTATGAATTAATTCTAAAGGATTTGAATTCCTTTGAACAGACTTATAAGGATGTTTTACAAACTTAGATCAACACATATTTGACATTTCTATTTATTACACTCGAATTTAGGCAATACTTCTAAATTAATTAATTTTCGCAAGGTTTTATAATTGACATGTCCTAAGTGAATATGCCATAAATCATTTGACTCCAATAAATAAGAAGAAGCTGGAATTTTATTCATATTGTCAACAACCATTACATTGAGTTTGAACAGGCCCTCCGCGAGGTAGCCTTTTCCAACATACATTTCATTCTTTCTTACAACAACTTTATCAGAAACAAATACACATTTGAATCCATTCTTCACAAGTAAATAAGTAGAAACTAAATTCTTCCTAATAGTAGGAACATGAAGAACATTGTTGAGCGTTAACACCTTGCCGGAATTCATCTTCAGGAATATCTTCCCATAACCTTCAATCTTGGTTGTTGCAGTATTTCCGATGGAAATCTCTTCTTCGGTACCAGCAATAGAGTAAGTCGCAAATGCTTCTTTGACGGCACAAACATGTCGAATGGCTCCAGATTCAATCCACCACCCTTTCGGACTTCCAACTAAGTTGCATTCCGAAAGCATTGCATAAAGACCATCAATGTCATCATTCTTATCCACTATATTGGCTTGTCCCTTCTTCTTATCTTTTTTCGGGAGACGACAATCAGGGGCTTTCTGACCAACTCTTTCACAATTGTAGTAGTTGCCCTTGAATTTCTTTTTGTTCTGCTCCTTAGTCTGTCCAGAAGAGCTCTTCCTCTTCTTACTTTTTGGAGTAGTCTCCTCAATGATATTAGCTCCCATGATCGTTGAATTTCCACGAGACTTATTCTCGACTGTTTTGTCATCTTCCTCAATCTTGAGACGCATCACAAGATCTTCCAACTTCATTTCTTTGCGCTTGTGCTTAAGATAGTTCTTAAATCTCTCCACGAAGGAGGAAATTTTTAAATCATTGCAGCCACTTGAAATGCTTCATTCACGACCATACCTTCAGCAATAAGGTCGTGAAAGATAAGTTGAAGTTCCTGAACTTGGGTTCCCACAATTTTGTTGTCTATCATTTTATAGTCTAGAAACTTGGCAACCACGAACTTCTTCAAGCATGCATCTTCCGTCTTTTACTTCTTCTCAAGTGCGTCCATAATTCTTTGAAGTATTCATCGCACTGTACACATTGTACAAATCATCCTCTAAAGCGCATAAGATATATTTGCAAAGAAAATCTGCCTACTTCCACGCCTCAACAATCATGAATTTCTCGTTGTCCGGCATGTCCACAGCAGGCACTGGAGGTTCTTCACTAGTGAATTTCTGCATACCCAATGTGGTATGCCAGAAGAACACCCTTTGCTGTTATCCTTTGAAGTTGGCTCAAAAAAATTTCCCTGATTTCTCTGCTGGTGGAATAGCAGTTCGGATTGATGAGGCTATCGTCGTTGCCGCAACAGTTGCAGAAGAATTTCCATTANTTGGATTGACGAGGCTATCGTCGTTGCCGCAACAGTTTCAGAAGAATTTCCATTATCAATTTCCATTTCTCACTGTCAACAACAGAAAAGTTCAATTAATGGAAAAGCCATAACAGTAAATAATATTGTAATTAAAAATAAACAGTATGTATAATAAATAAAAACTGAAGTTTTTATGTTCTTCAAATAGTTTTCTAACTTTCAATATTCTGATGAAGTTTTTATATCTTCAAATGAGAATAGTAAAATTCAGAAGGAGTAGAAAACCACACAGGTTTTAATCTCCACAAAGAGAATACAGAATACAGAATAAAAGATAATTTCCTTAAGATTGTTAATCAATATGTATTGTTGTAACAAACAACTAAGCCATTAAATTTTCTGAAATATAAACAGAAATAGAAAGTTAGTAACACTAGTTTAACGAAGTAAATTCTGAAATCAGTATAGGAATAAATCGAGCCCACTGAATACACAGTGTGTCCTTAAGGAAATTACTCCCCCTCAAATACCCGAGGTGTTGGAATATTATCCTCCCAGAATAGAACGATTTAACTCACCATCATGTTGGTACCAAAAAATGCCGATGTAACAANGGGATTCAAGGCATATTTATAGACCATTTTCAACTAATTCTGAAAAGGTTTGCAACCTTTCAGAACAGCAATAGCTGTTGGAACAAGTGTGAATATTGAAATAGATTTAAAATAATCCGGGAAAAAATGGACCGAACCAAAACCGGGTCGCGGGTCATGGGTTATTCTGGATTGAATTTTTATTAATTATTAAATTAATTAATTAAATAATTTGAAAGGAATTTTGTCCAAAAAGATTAATTAATCAATCGATCTTTGACCAAATCCAAATCCAAATCAAAATCCGAAGCCAAAGCCAAGCCGAGCAAGCGACGACGACGACGTCGCGAGGCTTGCCTTCTTCTCAACTCTTTAAGAGCTAGAAGAAGTGAAATTGAATATATACCCATCAAAAATCTTTTCTTCCTCCAATATGGGACAATGTCCCTTTGGCAAGGAGGGAAACTCAAATATTTCATTTTCCTCCATTTACCATTCACCCTCTTTAAATTACATCAAGCTTAAAATTAAGCTCTACCAAGCTTAAAACCTAACACAAATTATGACTAAAATACGTAATTATAGCCTACCATCAACACCCCACACATAAATCATTGCTCGCCTCGAGCAATCAAACTACAATTCATATAAACACGACCTTTTTAAACAATTCTCCTAACTTATCACACTAAGAATATTTAAAATAGACTAAGCACAGTAACATAACATCCTAGCCTCAAGATTTGACTCACAAGTACCATGCATTATTTACAACTCATTCACTTA
>MDKJ01360573.1:0-43422 GCA_005239525.1 Nicotiana knightiana | reverse complement strand
CACATGAAATAACTCCATTAAGCACATAACAAGTGTAATTTTATCATTAATGCACATAAAATGTAAGGTATATCACATGTTAAACTATGCAATTTAGTCTCGCATCAGTATGTAAGGAATCAAAATCAGTAAATAATAGACATGAGAGAAACATGGACTAAAAGACTCAACATGTATATTTGAATAGCTCTGTAAATCATTTAATATTATAATGTCATGCATATGCGCATAAATTTCATACCATGCATGGGTATATGCGTTCATAACATCATCAAGCCTCTGAGGGCATCCCATCATATCATCTCGGGCACTGTGGGCAAATCATCAATGTATACCAGCTGATCAGGTGGTGGTGCGTATATAACAGTATAACCTTTTCCCATATCCCATATACATATAATATACATATATACGTGTATATACTCCATCTGGTCATGGGTCAATGTACATGTATAAATGAATGCAATGCATGAGAAATATGTCAATAAAATATCTCTGAACGTCATAAAACCATTATGCCTATGATTAATATCATGAAGTAAAAAAATTTCAAATTACGTATTTTTTTTAGACCCATGAACAGATGATAGAATAATAGGACACATGGGGAATCAAGAACATAAGCATCTCTAGTATTTCAATTAATAGAGTCATTTATGGAAATTGTGCATTTGCTCATTTCGTTTGTGTCATATAGATCATGCCAAAAGAAAGAAGGGATAGCCTTAACATACATGGATCGATTCTCTTGACAATTCCTCTAACACAAATCTTTTGCGAAGAACACATAACGGTAGATCGAAGTAGGAAAAAATCCGTATGATATTCCTGAGAAGATTATACCAGGCTTCTTTAGAGTCACGCTGCTAAGATGCTTAAGGAATTTCTTTTGCTTGAATTCTTGAATTTTAGCTGGAATGTCTGTTTCATAACACTTGGATATAAGACTCCCTTTGAATTAGAGAGGCTTTTAGGCTTTAAGTGGTTTGGCCCCACATACAATGACTAAGCCACATAATATATATAAATTTACCACCTTTCACTCAATATAAGAGTCATAATTTTAAAATTGGGGCGGCTGCCACGTTAAGCCTCCTTAAACATATCCAAATTTCACCTCTTTCCTTAATCAACTCATTAATCCCTTGCTAATCAAATAATTAACCAATTATTCATATAATTAATAATTATCTCTAATTACTTAAAATACTACTCACTTTTAACACACTTTATATACTTTACGGTCGTGGTCATGTGGTACCTTGTAGGGTACTAGTCCATAAATACCGGGTATTATAGCTCGGATCATATTTTATCCCAAATTGTCAAACTTTGATGAAACTCATTTTCTTCGATTCATTCACTCTTTCACCTTCACGAATTTACTTATCACTTATTTGAAATAGCATATTACTTATAATATCCAAATAATCTTGTCCTTGAACTGGGGTCAGTTATCTTATGACAATTTCAACGTACAATACTACAAGGTGTAACATCGTCGTAATATAATATTACGGAGTGTATCATCATCGTAATATAATATTGGGAAACTTAACATTGACGTAATACTGCGGGGTGTAGCATCATCATAATATAATAATGTGGATTATAACATTGACGTAATACAGCGGGACGTAACATCATTTCCACCTTTGGAATGTTCATCCTCGAATGTTCACTGATGCACTTATCATTATCATAACCTATAGATTTTGCGAATACTTTAGTACTCTCCTTTCCATTTAGACAATTGTTTTGTGGATAAATCCAAAGGCCAGGGCATTCCGCCTTTTATGCCTCTTTCTTACACCATGACTTGTGGTCGAAATCCTTCCAATCTCGTAACTGTTGCTACCTTCTATCACGCAACCTGTATGACTCTGACCTTATAAGTGCGCCTATGCGACTCTTCTTTCCGTTTTCCTCCAGTTTTTTTTAGCCAATATCTATGCCTCACTTTGTAAGAAAATACAGAACATGACAAGGATATCCTTCTAGGCATCTATAGGTATACTGGAGTTCTTTGCTCGGTACTTTATTGAACTTACGAATATTGCTATATCTTGTTCATAGGCCCGATTATCTCTCCGCGTGATTTTACTGCATCTAGATAGGTCATACTATACCATAACTCTTATTTTTGTTTATTGTTACTGAGGTCTACTACAAAACACCAAGTTACTTTCGTTGCTTATTCCATATGTACAAATCTAAGTCCTTTAATGTTTCCTCATTATTGTTCATCTTAAGAATGACGGCCTAATCTCATCTCATTCTTTGTGACTTTTGTCCATCCATTGTTGATTCACCTCAATATTGATCTATAATATACCACTGATAAGTTGAGACTTCTTACGTAATACCTTGCCACTAGGGCTTACGTTTCATTGGGGAATATTTGAGGTGATTTTCTTGATCCATTGAGCGACGATACTATACTTCAATAGCCGTATTTTATAGCATCCCAATGTGATCCACTTATGTGGGTATTTTAATCCCGTACAATTCATGAAATTCTCTTCAAATCATTACTCAAAAGAAGGCCCAAATATCATCCTTTATCTATCACAATTTCATCCTTATTCTACTACCTGGGCAGCATTCCATCTCTTCTAAATACTACTAGTCTTAGACTCCTTTGAGTTCATTCAGGCTATACTGAGCTTTTTATAACTTAGAAAGACCATTATCTCTCTTGTTTTCATGGGCTTAATCTTGAGGACTTACCCATTCTCGTCACTTTTTCACTCGCCCTTTCTTATCCGTACTCTTCTCTTCTAGAACCTTGTCGCTTCACCATACAATAGCTTGCGACCTACACATATATATTTATATTACTCACAACCTTTCAACTTGCTTGCATCATATATTTTCTTATGTCATTCTGGAACATCAAGCGAGATATCACATCATCTATAACTCTTCTTTACTCTCTTAATCAGGCTTCACAATACCTAGAAACCATAGGCTGGAAGATATGCCACTATCGACACCGCTATCGATACTGAATCCCAACGCTTCTAGCCTTCTATCCGAAGTATGGACTATTCACAAACTTCTACACTTGATTATCTCGTACGTTATTCAATTTTACCTTACTTACCTTAAAATATCACCTCAAATTCTTCTATCTCTTTCATGACCTCCCTTCCACATTGGTATAATTCATACCCACAACTTGAAGCTCTATTATAATACTTTCACCTCTGGCGCATACACAATCTGGTGGGAGCTTCATACTGACTTCTTATGAGGTTGGTATTCTTCTAACTGGCTTTCTTGTAGAGTTGTTATAGAATATGGCTACTGTACTATCTCTCTTGTACCTCTGATATTAAGGGTGATCCTGCAAAGTTTTCAATCACGATTTCTATAATTTTCTGGGTCCAATAATCGGACTCCTAATTTACTTGGTTGATATAACTCTTTAGTTTCTTCCTCCTTCTGACTAGCCTTCATGAAAGCTTAAGCTATCTTCCGGTCTGCGGCTCCTGGTGTTAGTTATTTCTTTAGCCTTTAATGGGCGTTATGGAATATCCATGATACAATCTTCTAGCAACTCAATCCTTTGTCTATGCCCTGGGCTCAAGTCGTTCTTTTAACTTATACCAGAGTCTTCTATGCCTATATGATTGTCAAAATATATGTTGCATGTACAAAACTCTGAACTTTTAAGTGCGTTTATAAAGTACTCTGGGTCATTAATCAAATAATTTTTTTCGTTCCTTCTCAGCTTTTTTTTTAAATGTAAGAAATTAATTTTTCCTGGTCTTTCTACCCCCTTGTTGCATGCATACTTAGCTTACCTTAGTTCCCACACAAATTGGAATTCATACAACTCATATGACTTGAATATTACTTCTGATTTTTACTTCTTGTTCATTAGCCACGGTAGGTGCCATTTTCTTATGCAGTGGATACAATGTTGGTGTGAGACTGCTGTTATAAGACCATTTCCTCCTTAGGTTACTGAGTTTAGGTTGAAGCCTTCTTCCTTACTTCCTCGGCTAGTCTTTCATTGTAGTATTTAGGGAGGATCATCTGATTCTTGTAAAGCTGTGAGCTTACTACTTTGTATATTCAACGGACCTTTTGATGCCCTTCCTTGCCTACAATTATTCGTAGTTACTTTATTCCACACCCTTGTGCTTGTAGGGTTGCTTCTGACCTGATATTTTGATTGTCTTCCTAGTGGCACTCACTTATTGCTGTAATACTCATACGGTACCTTTAACTATCCCAACTCCTATCTGAATATTTCTCAAGTATTATGAGGCTGAATTCACTATATTGGGTTTTACTATGTTTATCTTGCACGATCTGCTGACTCGTATGTAACCTCATGTTTAGCCATAACTAGGCTCTTGCTGAATCAATTACTAACTACTCGTTGGCCCACTCTCATATCAATATTCCGCGTAATCTTTCTTGGGTTATTTCCTTTGTCTTAACTTACATCTCGCACTGGCTCCTTATCTATCAATAACATCTCGGGCAGGGACCCTTACTTCCTTTCCTTGACGTCGTGTTTGCATAATGTTCTGGAATCGTAGTATATTCTATAGGCTTTGAATAAGTGCAATCTCATCCCTTTTTCATTTTTTTACCGCATTCTTCCTTTACGATTCCATAATTACTAGAACCATTTAATTCTGACTTAATGCCATATCACTCCATATCCTCCCCCCCCCTCCCTCCCTCCTTCTCTTAAGGGAGTACTAAGAGTTGGAGCTACGACGACCTACCTAAAGATGTTTTACCTCTTCATCTTTGGCGTCCTTTCACATCATCGATGACCCTTAATCGGGTAATCCTTCTGTGCCAAGGATGGCAAAATTCCTTACTTGCGATGGTGACACTTAGTGTAACTGGCATATACAGTCCCTTAAGCTTAACTTTGCTCGCATTGCATGCTTTAGGGAAACGTCTTCCTGAATGACCATTCTCTGAATTTCTCATGAATCTTCTTCTGTTGTCCATTCTATTATCACCGGAACGCAATCTGAAATTCTCATGATGCTGACTATTATCAAATCACTCAGTCCCTAATTCATGTTTCATTTACTTTGTTCATCAGCCCATACTGATTTGTATTACTTTGGGGTCTAACTTTTCCTTTTGGTAATTATGTTAGAGTTACGAACTTGTTTCTAGAAATAAGGATATAACTGTATGGTCTATACTCTTTTGTTTTCATACGGCCGGTCACCTCTCCTCTGTTCATTCACTTGACTATAGACTTTGTAATACATTTATTTTTTTTATCTACCATTTTCATACATGTATCACTTCTTTCTCATAATGCTTCATTAACTCTTTTCTTATTTTCCACTAACATTTATGTCTATCACTTTATTCTGAAAACTAGAACAAGACATTCTTTTGCTTTTAGCTCCCCTTTTCCCCATCCAGTGGCTCTTCGGGTTGCTTAATGTTCTCGCTCTACTAGGGACGCGAGCCACACTAAGGTAATATGTATCCCTTCAAGGCTTCCAGTGCCTATCTTTGTAGTACTCATATCTAGCTATACTATTTTAGAGTGCACCATCTGGGTGTCTCACAAGGAGATCTATTATCACATTTGCAATATGCTTCGGAAATGTCAACTAACGCAAATAATCCATTCACCATTTTGGGTTACTCTAACCCCATTCGGATCCTGATATCTCGTCCTTTTACTAAACTACACACGTTAGCCCCCAATAGTGTATAACAGATGGATGTGGCAAATTATACATACCTCTGTTACTATTAAAGGTATCTCACAATGCTTTTATTTTTCTACCGGAGTTGAAAATACCGATAATCTTCATTAACTGGGTAGCTCGTACCCTTCTCATCTTACTCCTTTTACTTGTTGAAGCTTGTATTTATCTTATGAATATCTCATTGCCTCTCACGATAGGGGTGGATAGATATTCTTTGCCTTAAGGCTCCTGATCTAGAGGCTTACACGTCTTAGTACACACATGATCTACTGAAGACCTTAAATTTACTCATCATAAGCATCATGCAAAATCGAGTTTCTCTGACTCAACTCTTTCACAAACATATGCAAATCTTACCAACCGTCTTTCTAGATGTAGGCATCATCGTATTATGAATAAGATAGAGTTTAGGAAATTGAGTTCTTACAACTGAGCTCTACCACATGATCTAGAGTAAGAAGAAAGAGTGACAGTCTTAAATGTCATGTAGCATCCTGCTTATAAGTGTGTTGCACGAGACACCCATAAATAAGACTCTAGTAGACACGGCTTGTAGACTCCCTAGGACAGAGCTGCTCTGATACAACTTTTGTCACGACCCAAACCTATGGGCCGCAACGAGCACTGGCTACCTTAGTTAACCGAGTACAAACATAACATATCTTTCTTATTGTGCTTTCATTGGGCAAATGGGCCAAACGGGCCGTCATGGGCTAACTAGAATAAACATAGGGGAATACTCAATATATGATGACCCAACCTGATATAAAAACTTATACATGTGACATACGGGCCTATAGGGCCAACATTATCACTTGTAAACTCAAAACATAGGCCGGAAAGGGCATACAAGTATCCATATACATGACATCTGTCTACAAGCCTCTAAGAGTACATTCTTATCATAAAGGTCAGGACAGGGTCCCGCCATACCAAACAATACATGTATAAATCTTACTGACCAAACAAGCAACTCCGGAGAAAATGTAGCGCACCAACATCTTCTGCGGGGCTGATAGCCTACTTGTAGGGCTCTCAACCTGTCTATCGGGACCTGTGAGCATGAAACGCCGCGTCCCCAGGAAAAAGGGACATCAGTACAAATATTGTACAGTGTATGTAAGGAATGAAAATCAGTAAACAATAGACATGAGAGAAACATGGAGTAAAAGACTCAACATGTATACTTGAATAGCTCTGTGAATCATTTAATATTATAATGTCATGCATATGCATATAAATGTCATACCATGCATGGGTATATGCGTTCATAACATCATCAAGCCTCCAAGGGCATCCTATCATATCATCTCGGCCACTGTGGGAAAATCATCAACGTATACCAACTGATCAGATGGTGGTGCGTATATAACGCAGTAAACTTTTCCCATATCCCATATACATATAATATACATATATATATATATATATACATATATATATATACGTATATAATGCCATCTGGTTGTGAGTCAATGTACATGTATAAATGAATTCAATGCATGAGAAATATGTCAATAAAATATCTCGGAGCGTCATAAAACAATTATGCCTCTGATTAATATCATGAAAAACTTTTTGCAACTTACGTATTTTTTTCTGAGACCCATGAATAGATGATAGAATAATATGACACATGGGGAGTCAAGAACATAAGCATCTCTAGTATTCCTATGAATAGGGTCATTTACAAAAATTGTGCATTTGCTCATTTCGTTTGTATCGTATAGAACATGCCAAAAGAAAGAAGGGATAGACTTAACATACGTGGACCGAATCTCTTGACAATTCCTCTAACACAAATCTTTTGCGAAGAACACGTAACGGAGGATCGAAGTAGGGAAAAATCCGTATGATATTCCTAAAAAATATTATACTAGGCTTCTTTAGAGTCACGCTGCTAAGATGCTTAAGGAATTTCTTTTCCTTAAATTCTTGAATTCTTGAATTTTAGATGGAATGTCCATTTCATAACACTTGGATATAAGACTCCCTTTGAATTAGAGAGGCTTTTAGGCTTTAAATGGTTTGGCCCCACATACAATGACGAAGCCACATAATATATATAAATGTGCCACCTTTCACTCAATATAAGAGTCATAATTTTGAAATTGGGGGGTGGGGAGGGATGCCACGTTAAGCCTTCTTAAACATATCCAAAATTCACCATCTTTCCTTAATTAACTCATTAATCCCCCACCAATACAATAATTAACCAATTTTCCATATAATTAAGAATTATCTCAAATTACTTAAAATACTACTCACTTTAACACACTTTACTATCATGGTCATGTGGTACCTTGTAGGGTACTAGTCCATAAATACCGGGTATTATATCTCGAATCGTATTTTATCCCAAATTGTCAAACTTTGACGAAACTCATTTCCTTTAATTTGTTCACTCTTTCACCTTCACGAATTTACTTATCACTTGTTTGAAATAGCATAATACTTATAATCTCCAAATAATCTTGTCTTTGAACTGGGATCAATTATCTTACGACAATTCCAACGTACAATACTACAAGGTGTAACATCGTCGAAATATAATATTGCGGAGCATATCATCATCGTAATATAATACTACGGAACGTAATATTGACGTAATACTACGGGGCATAGCATCATCGTAATATAATATTGCAGAACGTAAAATTGACGTAATACTGCGGGGCATAACAATCACCCTCGGATATTTTCAAGAGAAATACTATGTCTAGATAGGTAAATTTTGTAAAGGGCCAAACGGTCAAAATGAACCGTGTCCATATAGGTTTCTCGAGCCCTAATGGTAAAACATGTACGCATGTATATTCTATTGAAAGAAGTATTTTTTTCTTATCAGATATTATGTGCCTTAGCGAAATTTCTACTTTTACAATTTCATACTTATGATCTATTGAGGAAAGTGGGCCAAGGGTTACAACTAAATCTAGAACAATTAACACCGTACTCGGGGACTGCTGTCCAAAAATCAACATACTCGAATTATTAAACTTCGAGACTGTAAGACCTTAAAAAGGCAACCCTCGATTTGATAGGCCAAGACTACCCCACTCGGGGACTGACGCTTCAAACAAGTTCGAAGTATAATTGGAAAAATAAATCCAAGAGGCAAATCCTAAGGACACGGCCAAACTAACACGGTTCGTAGACGTCCGAACTCCGTAATAAAAACAGGCCTTCGAATACTTTTATAAACTGGTTAAATCTACCTTCGGTAAAATAACCAAAGGGTTTCGACAACGTCAGCCCTCGAAAAACCACAAGGGGTATCGAACTGTTTGAACCCTCGAACAATTTTGTACTGAACGAAATTGTGCTAAGGCACAAAAAAGCAAACGGTTTCGATAACACTAAACCTAGAAAAAACCCAACGGCTACACATTCACTTCATGCTAAGGCATGACAAAATTTTATATGATTAACTTTTTAAGCCGAAGAGGGCAAACAAGCCAATTTCTTGAGGCCATATCGGCCCAATTGAAGAACCTAAGGGCCGTTATATTTTTTGAGTTCGAGAATTCATCCTCATTCAACTAAAACCTAAGGGTTTTCCTACTTCGATTTCGTGCAACTACTCACTCGACTACAAAGACTATACTAGTCTGGCTTCGACCAAATTGCCTAAGCTTCGAATTTACGAACAAAATTTTCACAAGGCATGAAGTATATCAAAATTTTCATAAGGATAAAGTGAATCAAAATTTTCACAAGGAGAAAGTCGAGGAAAATACCAAAAAAGGAAAAGTTTTATACATGTGAATATATTTACAAAGGATCAATTGAGTTCCTACACAAAAGAAAAAAGAAAAAGAAAAAAAATAAAAAGGCTCCTAACTATTCTCGGGGGCAGCTTCTTTATTGGGGTCCTACCCATTCTCGGACCCACTCTTGCTCGCATCATCATCAATATTGTCTTCGTCATCAGAAGTGG
This sequence comes from Nicotiana knightiana, assembly GCA_005239525.1. NCBI lineage: Eukaryota > Viridiplantae > Streptophyta > Magnoliopsida > Solanales > Solanaceae > Nicotiana > Nicotiana knightiana. The sequence continues at coordinate 33,771 of MDKJ01360573.1, read as the reverse complement.
TCAGTGCTCTAGTTTCGGCTTCGTGCTCTTTTGCCTTTGCTATCTCTTCGGCAAGATCGAAACCTCGAGCATGGATCTCCTCGAGGTTTTCCTTCCGAGACTGGCATTTCGCGAGTTCGGCAATCCAATATGCACGAGTTTGAGCACTCTCAGCGGCCTCTCTCGCTTGAACTTGAGCGGCTTCAGCATCGACTCGATAGATGGCCATGGATGCCTCTGCCTCAGTCTTTGCTTTCTCGACCTCAGATTTGGCCTTTGCGAGTTTGGAAGCCAACCGAGCCTCGAGATCCTCTATCTTCCCTGTCTGAGCCGAGCTTTTCTCCTTCATGCCTCGTAGCTGGCTTTCAATCGATGAAATTTGTCCTAAAGCAGTTTCTTTTTTTGCAACAAGGCGGTCCATTCCTTCTTTCCACCCGTAGGACTCCGCTTTCACCTGATTGACCTCCTCATGGAACTGCTCGATCCTCTCAATTTTTAGCTGCTGCTATGATATTGAAAAATTATCTTCCGTTCCAGAATCAAGATTATGAGCTTTTAAGAGTATCATTACTTGCTCAATCAGGTCGGTCAAAAACCTTGTTAGCTTTAGCCAATTCGGCGTGGAGGTCCCTTATCTCCTCATTTTTTTGCCCGCGGAGAAGCTTGAGGGCATTCTTCTCCTCCGAAAGCCTTTGGAGGTCGGCCTCAAATTGGCTTAGTCCAGCTCGGGACTTGGAAAAAACCTGTATGGGAAAGAAATTTATTTATACATAAGATGGAGGAATACAACATCAACAAAGGAATTCAGTCTTACCTGGTTCAGGATTCGTTGAGCCTCTTCGAAGAGGTTGGATGCGTCATTCAGGTCGGAAGCATCTTCGACACCGGCAAAGCAATCTCGGAAGGGATCCTCCCCTCCAGGGACTCCGCCTATCTCGGGGGTCCTTAAATCTTGAGCATCCTGGATCGCCTCTTTGGAAAAAGAAGGGAGAGTTGGTGATTCACCTACTATCACTTCCCCAAGTGAGTCACTTGGGGTGTTCTTTTCAACTGGAGGGGTTTCAAGACCGGCCCCCTCGGACATGCTCGTCATTTGACGGGAAGAATCCTCGATCTCAGGCGATTCGGGGACTTTTCCCAAATCCTTCTCCAAGTACTCCTCAGCACGAGGCGGGGTCTCACCAAACGCCACCAATTCAGCGGCCTTGGGGGCCTCGATGGTTTTCTTTACTCGGTCAACCAGCACCGAGCCATCATCTTCATCTGTTTCTTCTTCCTCTCTTAGCCGCTGAAGTACATGGGTAGGGATAGTATCTATCTTCGATTTTCTAATCGAACTCTTCTTCTTCTTGGGCTTTGGGTCATCAGAGGTCGAGACCTTCTTTCTCTTGTTATCCTTCGCCGATTTTGGAACCGGAGCCAAAGCCTCCTTCTTGCTAAGAAAATTTAATGTGTATAAAAGGATATTATGCTCGACTCATCAGATATGTTAAAAGGGAGCTTACCATGATTCTTTGCCTCCCATCAGCCTTTTGCTAAATCGTGCCAACAATGCTCGGCGTATGAAGAGGTCGAGGACCGTTTTCGAACCCAGCTCTCAAGATCGGAGATCTCACGGGGCACCCAAGCAACTGCTTCATCATTAAAGAATGCATTAATAAAAAATGGCAGAAGGACAAAATAATGTATGGGAGCTAACAGTGACATAATACTTACGCTTTATGTTCCATTTCTCAAGAAATGGCACCTTCTCTGCCAGGATGAGGTTGGATTTCTTCACTCAAACAAACCTACCCATCCATCCTCGATCTTTGTCCTTGTCGATGCTCGAGAACAACACCTTGGTTGCTCGATGCTGGAGTTTAATCAACCCTCAATAGATACGGGGGTTGTACGACCTAATCAGATGGTCGAGGGTGAATGGCATCCCCTCGACTTTGCTTGAAAAGAATCGGAGCATGACGACTATTCACCAAAAAGAGGGATGGATTTGGCCTAAGGTTATCCGGTACTAACGGCATAAGTGGATGCTGACGGGATCGAGGGGGCCCAGCGTAAAAGGGTAAGTGTAAACACTCAGATACCCTTCCACGTGGGTGGTGATACTTTCTTCGGAGGTTGGAATCACCTCCTCTTTATTCCACAGTTGCAATCTATCTTCTCCTGCTCGAGGTACCTCTCAGTTATCGAGCAAATGTACCTCGGCATATGCTCGAATCGACCAGGGACCGATGAGGCTTTCTCGGCCTTAAAGTCGGAATTAAGGGCACACCGGCCGGGAACGCACTCTTCAGGGCGCGGGTCCACCGGTATTTTGTCACCGGCAGCTGTGAAGAAGAAGCTTTCTCCTTTTGGGAACTGTTTTGGATTTTTTTGCCATTTTCGTTTATGCTTGAAGAAGAAAGAAGAAGATAAACCTTGATGTTAGAGAAAGATTAACGGCGAAGCTTGAAGGTCTGTAGAAGTAAAGAACTTAGGAGAGGTAAAAACTTTGGAGAATAGAAGAACGTGAAAGTAAAACTTGAATCAATGAAGAGAAGGCATATTTATGAGATTCACGACGACGTTTCATCAGCCTTAGTGGCCGACCATCAACTGACGCGCACTGATGATTTGGGGAAGGGTACCGAGGAGACGTTTTTGGTCACTTCCGCCGCTTGTCATGGGGATGACATCATGACAGGTCGAGGTAAAAAATCAAAGGCTCAATTCGTTTCTCGTCATTATATTCCGAGAAACGAGTGGGCTCTCTGTATACAATTAAAACCGGGCACATCCGATTTTAATATTTGATCGAGATCAGGATGTTGCGTCGAAGGCCGACTTCCATTTAATCACGAGGATAAGGTACCGAGTTCAGGATCGAAGTATCTGTCTAGATCGGGGTTGGTAACAATCGAAGCCGAGTGAGACATGTACCGAGTAAGATCAGAGACGGCATAGTAATGGAAGAGCGAGATATCCGTGACTGGTTGAGGATCATGGCGTAAATATCGAAACGAATCAAATATGAAACGGTTAATTAGCTAATCATGTGATTTCCTTCTGTAAATACAATTATACCATAAGTAGAATTGCTCTACTATATAAAGAGGAATTCTAATCATTTGTAAGACTCATTGTTCACTGATACAAAAGCAATATATTTCTGTTCATCAGCTTGTTATCTTTCTAAACTGTTCGTGCGCTAATCAGTTCGAGAGTACTATAACTCGAGGACTGAGTTATGTTCGAATACTGGTTTGCTTTTTTTTACTTTCAATTATTATTGTTAATCTCATTATTTATCAGGTGGTGTTAGGTGAAATCACATATCCTTAAAACCACAATATAAAATTGTTATCCAATTTTAGGGTAAACCATTAGGTAGAAAATGGAGTCTAGGAACGGAAATGTAAGGGGAGCCTACTTGCGGGGTAAAACTGACTTAATTAATTGGAGGCATCAGATTAGGCAGAACAAAAAAAAAAAGAAGTTGAGTCATTAGACAGTACTCCTAAACAAACATGTTTTATTTCCAAGTATTATTCACAAAGGCAGTTAAGCATCTATAACAAATAAATACATTCTTTTTTTTGTAAATTGTTCTGAAAAATAATTGTGAGATACAAATGACAAAAGGAAAAAAGAAAAAAGTTAACTATTTACAGTTCCAGATTATAAGAAAAAGGAATTGCAGATCACTGGTAAAACCGGTAGTTCTTGGCTTGTTTGATAAGAGTCCACATCCCTCCAATGGGTGATAAAACAGTCAGCAGTACGCCCAGTATGATGCAGAACTAGAATTTATTTGGAAAAAGAAAACAGAAAAAAGCCAAAGTAAGTTACAGAAATAAAATAAACCATGAAATTACATAAAAATTAGTTATAAACCAAATCAAACTTTACTCACCCAATTCATAAACCAAGAAAAGCCAAACCTTTTGGGCTTTACAATGATAAGCCAAATGATGCAAGGAAGCTGCAGAAAAAAGGCAAGTTCAATATTGACTGATAACTTAATTTGCTTCCTAAAAACACAACAAAACTGGTGAATTCCTTAAGTAATATACTTACGTAATACGATGTTGGGGCCAGAGCAAATCCACCAAAAAATCCCATTAGGCCACCAAAGAATGGTATGGTCATACCCACTACCAATGTAGATGCTACAATTGGAAAAAGATAATAGAATGAAAACAACTCACTCCAATATCTTTCTTTTAAGTAAATAACTAAAATAGGGGCTAGAAAGAATTGAGTACGTATCCCAATAACTTACCAACAAATGTAGTACGCACACCGAACCGAAGAATAGTGGATGGTTTTAGTCTCATTGATTTCACGGCATATGTCTCTATCATGTCAAACATGGGCATTGCGAAAACCTGCAAGTGTTAATTTTTTTAATTTTCAAACAAAAAATGTGTTCAAGCTTTCAGATTGATGAGATGACGAGACAAAGTAACACTTATGTATCACGAATTAGCAAAATTAAAGGTATTTAGGTAGATACCTGGTAACTTCCAATGACATGAACGACAACAAACAGGTTAGCAGCAGCAATAAGCCACATAGGTTTTTCGAGTGAAAGCAAGATGTTATCCTCGACGGCATTACCAAAGGCCCAATAGCCAATGAAAGCGACAGGGAGATAACAGACGGCGACGATGAGATAAGCGACCCATACACCTTTCCACATTGGACCTTTGGAAGGTTTTTCGGGTGTTGAAGGAATGGTGGCTTGAATCTCAAGGACCACATTGTGGCCAGCATATGCAAAAGCCACATCTCCAAGTGCACTCAAGAACATGAATATATTATCAGACGTCTTTTCACCCCTAAGTTCATAGCTCACTTCTCTGCCTTCAATCCCTCTCCCTACAGATGCTGCCCAAGCAACAGTCGAATATGTCAAGGACATGACCGCTGCAGCCAAGGACACCAACGATATGGAATTGAAATTTGGCAAGTGAGAAAGTACAAAGTGTACTGAGGAGAATATTATAATGAAGTAGGTCAGCTTTATTGGTTGACAATCATGGCAAACTGTTTCGTGGAATTTCTTCAACGACTTGCCACCTGTTACCATGTATATTATGCAAGAACTCACGTCCACCACTATTTGTTGGGGTACAACAATCCATAGTCCTAGTTTTTCACCAAATGCATGTTGACCTAGCTCGTGGTACCTATCAAATCTCTTCCCAGGTACCATTTCATGCATCTCTACCATTTGCCAGATTGTATAAAATGTTATTGCCCATGAAAGCAGCATTACTGTCACCCCAGGCCCCCTGTTACATCACGAATCACGGTGATTTAATAAAAACTAAAATAATTCCCAAAAGGAATAAGAATCGATCCATATATAAGATACAATTCATTGGAATGTCAGTAGATCCAAAATCTCCAGACATAATATGAAAAGGAATAAGCGAACTCAGCAAATCAAAAATGTTTTTTCGTTCTTTAAAATTATCTGCACAAATCAAGCATTATTGATTAAAATGACGATATATATTAGAATCGTGCATGCAACAGATCCAAAGAGAGACAGCTTGTTAATTTTTAGGTATCTGATCTATCGAAAAGTTTTGGGATCTCAAATATGAACGATAACGTAATAAGAGTATAAAAGAATGTACTCTCTCCATTTCATTTTATGTTTCCTAGTTTGAGCCGAGGTTTAAGAACGTAAAGAATACTTTTGAATATTGTAATATTAAACTAAATGTATATATACCAAGATACTTTTCATATCATGCCTTTCCTACAAGGCATTCTGGGAGTGTTATGAAGGGTAATGTCGAAATTAATAATTAATAAATATAGAAGGGTGATATTATTTTTGAAATATGCTTAAAAAAGTAAGATACATAAATTAAAATGTAGGGAATAATGCACATGAAGGAACAATTAAAATTGATATAGAAAGAAAGAAAGAGAAACGCAAATTAGTCCCCCAGAAAAGAGAGATAAGAAAACAGAAAACATACCATCCCATCTCAGACATGGCATAAGGGAGACTGAGGACACCAGCACCAACCATGGCAGTGACATTATGAAAAGTAGAGTACCACCACTTCGCATTTCGATCGGATGTGATGGGAAGCCATGCATCTATGGCTTTCTCCTCCTCTGTTCTGATATCTGTCTCTTTTTCATTAGCGTGAGCCATTGGTTTTCTTTCTCTCTCTATTTTTTGTTGAAATAGTCACTTTTATTGTTTTTTCAGCTGTGCATTTATATTGTTCACGTGGAGAGTTTGACTATCCACAAAATTAGATGTCTTTATCACTTTGTGGAGGGAACCGAAAATGTAAAACAAGAATTAACAAAGAAGGACTCAAAGTGAATATAGAGTCCTTAGTTTTTTTAACCCCAAAACGAAGCACATGAAGTTCCCTCACTGTATGCGCTTTTGTAACGTGCCCTTTTATATACGTTAAGAGACCCGAAAATGGCGACTCGTTTTACAGGCTACTGCTGATTCCGAATGTCCAGAGAATTATATGTCCAAAACTTCTCTAACTCATGTAATTACCACAAGATTGTTTAACGCCTAAAAATAGGCCAAATATTAACCTAAAATTCCCTAATAATAAGGGTTTCCAAAATGTGGACAAAAATTTTCAAAATTGTGCGTCTTACAAATTTCTTTCGTTATTGTCATTTTAAATTTATTTTATCAATGCAATCTGTTTCACTAAGTCAACCTATTTTTAGTATTTTTATTAGTTATCACGATCCAAAATCCACAAACCGTGATGACACCTAACTCAACCCACTAGGTAAGCTAACAGTCACATAATAATAATGAAATTGATTCAACATAATCTTATAACTCAACAGCGGAAGAATGTCATAAAAATATCTGAGAAGTGAGTCAAAATGCTACTACAACCAAACCTAAAATTTGGTATCAACGAGTACCCGAGCACTACTGAATAATAAGGTACAAGTGAAATCCTCTAATACAACTGTCTGAATGTAAGAACAATAAAGATAAAGATAACAGAAAGAGGACTTCATGGACTGCGGACGATATGGCAACTACCTCGTAGTCTTCCAAAACCTGGCAACAGATCAAGCCTGGAAATCACCTCGACCAGATGTATCGGGATCTCCACACGAAGTGCAGTGTGTAGTATGAGTAAAACCAACCCAATGTACTCAATAGTAACAACACTAACCTTGGGTTGAAAGCAGTGATGAGCTCAGAACAACAGTCAAATTCCAATACCAATAATCGATAACAGTTCAGAATATAAAGGATAAACCATAGAAACAGTAACTCAATAATATCAAGTTCAGCTTGTTCACATTTCAGTAATTTAGGGATGTTTCAAGTATAACAGTTAAATCCCAACACAGATAAAGCAGGTCAACGTATCAGGTAGCATGAGAAAAGCACATCTCTATGCCTACATATTATGTATACATGTCAATCAACAGTATCACACTGGATCCATCATGAACATTTACACTTAGTAATGTACGGGTGACTGGCATAACCGCCCATTATCAAGCACAAATGTGAAATACTGTACATGCACCCACTACTAGCATTTCAGACTCCTGAGGGGCGGATGTCTCCCAAGTGCTAATTATAATCATTCAGCCCAATAAGGAGTCTTGGTGCATGTTTTGCCCTAAAACAATAACATTTAGCCTAATATGGGCTTGGCGTACGCGTCACCTAAAAAATCAATATTAAATCGGCTCTATGGCCCAAACTCAATCATTTACCATTCAAGTCTCAGATATACATATCTCAAGTACCCAGTTTAACAGTTTTACCCTTAAGGGGTATCAACAACATGTGAGGAATCAAATAAGAAGTACTAATACAAAGATATCATACACGGATATAGTATCATAACTGAGAACATGTGTGCAAATACGGTATATAACTCAGAAACAACAAGAATGGCCCTATCAAGTCTCAAAAATTTAGCACATAGCCTAGATATGATGTGTAATATGATTCACAGTTCAAATAATCAAAGAGGAAGAAGAGGTACGCGGGGATAACATGATATGATAGCAAGCCAAGCTCGGTAATAGCCTAAAGGCCTCCTCAAACCATGAACACACTGGTGTACGCACACAAGCCCATCACCTAGCACGTATGTCACCCCAATATCTTTCAAATAACGTAGTTCTCAGGGTTAAATACCATCAAATCCAAGTTTAGAAAATTTACTTACCTCAAAGTGCGCAAGTCAAAGTTCCAACAAACCCTTGCCTTGGGAATCGGCCTCCGAACAACTTGAATCTAGTCACAAACAACTTAATATAATCAGTACAAGCTAAAGGAATCAATTCCCTACGATAAAGTTATGATCTTTAACCAAAATCAAAAGGTCAACCCCAGTCCCGCACCATGAAACCCAACAAAATTCACAAAACTCCCAACACCCATTCAATTACGAGTCCAAGCATTTGCCAAAATCATCCAATTCCAACGAAAAATAGACCTTCAAATCCTGAAATCTCACTCTCCAATACATAGTTCAAAACTCCCCAAATTTCACCTCAAACACATAAAATCTAGGAGTAAAATCAATGGGTAAAAAATATTTATCAATAAAGGTGATGAATCTTCACTTACCTCTTCAATGGTAGAAAAAACCCTCCCAAAAAACGCCACTAGCCGAGCTCCCAAAGTCCAAAATGAGAGAAATAACTCAAACACTCGTTTTAATTTTTTTTGCCCCGTGCTTTTCGCACCTGCACTCCCATCCACCGCACCTGCAGACAAACCATCGCAGGCGCGGAATTTCATTAACATCCCGACCATCAGCTTCTGTAAAAAAATACTTCTCACTTGCGGAAGTGCACCTACGCTTAAGCCTTCGCTCCTGAGGTTCCAGACATTCTGGCCAACTTCGCTCCTGCAGTCCGATATGCGCTCATGTGCATGTTCACTTGCGCCCTCAACTCCGCCTCTGCAGAAAACCATGCCTCCTCACCTCTTCGCTTCTGCGCTCCACTGCCCGCACCTGCGAGCTTGCAGGTGAGGAAAATTCCTCGCACCTGCACATCTACCCAGCCTCAGCCCAAATCACTTATGCGACTATATCGCACCTGCGGCCAAAACCACACAGGTGCGATCACACCAGAAACCTTAAGCTTCAGCAATTCCTTAAGTCCAAAATTCTATCTGACTTCAATCCACATCATACCCGAGGCACCTGGGACCCCATTCAAACATACCAAAAAGTCCTAAAACATGATATGAACTTAGTCAAAGCCTCAAATCATATCAAACAGCATCAAAACCATGAATCAAAACCCAATTCAAGCCTAATGAACTTCCAACTTTTAAAACAAATTTTGAAACGTATCAAACCAACTCCAGTTGACCTCAAATTTTGCACACTAGTCATAAATGATGCAACAGACCTATTTTTTAAGGCCCCGTAATATTTCACCTAGAACCCAGGGTTTCGTGATGCGAAGGTAGACTTATTTGTTGGTGATTTTAGAGATTCTTTCTCACCGCGGTACGAAATTTTTTGGTTGAACAGAGCGTCGAGGAGTTGAAGAAATAATTTGCAGAGCAGGGCATCTTTGCGGTCTACTATGCAGCCGCAGAATCAGTCTACAGGTTGCAGATCTACCACAAAGTGCGACAGAAAAATGGCCAATTTTGGAAGGCCATTTCACGGTCCAATATGCGACCGCATAATGCTTTCGCGGGCCGCACAATCCATGGCAGATCCTGTATGAAGAGTTTTGCAGGGGAGTTCTGCGACGCATTAGGCGACCACAGAACTGGTCTGCGGACCCCATATCTTCTGCTGACCTGAGCTGAACAACCTAGTTCTTGAGATTACTTTTGCGGCCCATTTTACGTATTTAATATCCACTCTGCGACCGTAAAGCTATGCTCGGAGGGTCCATTTTCTGGTTTTTATAACCTGACCCTATTTTATATTGAGATGTTAAGGACCATTTGTAAAGTAAAAACCTAATGTTTTGAGAGTGAGAATTGCTCTAGAGAGAGAGGGGCTTCCTAAACTAATTGTTCATCAATTCTTGCTCAAGGCTTGGAGAAGGAATTAAGGTTGATCCTTAGAAGATTGCAGCTGTGAAGAATTGGCTAAGACCTACATCTCCAATAGAGATTCGCAGTTTCTTAGGCTTAGTTGGGTATTACAAAAAATTTGTGGAGGGGTTGTCCACTCTTGCCTCTTCGTTGACTAAATTAATGTAGAAGGCGGTTAAGTTCCAATGGTCAGATGCTTGTGAAAAGAGCTTTCAAGAGTTGAGATCAAGATTGACTACGTCATGAGTTTTTACCCTACCAGAGGGTATAGATAGGTTTGTAGTATATTGATGCAACATGGAAAGTGATCGCTTACGCTTCTTGGCAACTCAAGAATCATGAGAAGAACTATCTAACACATGACTTAGAGCTCGCGACGGTGGTTTCTGCATTGAAACTTTAGCATCATCATTTGTATGGCCTCCAGTACATTTTCAAACAGAAGGAATTGAATCTGAGGCAGATAAGATAGCTTGTTTTACTCAAGGAATACGACATCAATATTCTATATCATTCGGGGAAGGCTAATGTTGTGGCGGATGCTCTTAGCTAGAAATTTATGGGCAGTATGGCTCACTTGGAGGCATATCAAAGGTTGTTGGCCAAAGAGGTTCATCGGTTGGCTAGTTTGGGAGTTCGTCTAGCGGAATCTAGTGAAGGAGGGGTGATTGTGCAAAATAGGGCTGAATTATCGCTTATGGTGGAGGTCAAGGAGAATCAATACAATGATCTATTGTTGGTACAATTGAAGGAGTGGATTCATTAACATAAGACCATGTCCTTTTCTCTTGGCATGGTTGATGGTACACTAAGGTACCAAGGTCGATTATATGTTCTGAATGTATATGGTCTCCGGGAAAGAATCATGACTGAGGCCCACACTTCTAGGTATTCTGTGCACCCAGGCTCTACAAAGATGTATCATTAACGTAAGGAAGTCTACTAGTGTAATGATATGAAGAGAAATGTGGAGGACTTTGTGGAAGGATGTCCAAATTGTTAGCAAGTAAAGGCCGATCACCAACGGCCCGGTGGGTTGGCACAAAACATCGAGATTAAAATGTGGAAGTGGGAGATGATCAATATGGAATTTGCGGTAGGACTAACTCGCACCCTGTGCAAGTTTGACTCAATTTTGGTGATTGTGGATCGACTCACGAAATCAGCTCACTTACACTTCTCACCTGTTAAGGCTACCGACCCAGCAGAATAGTATGCTTAGTTGTATTTCAAGGAAATAGTCTGATTGCACGGCACTCCAATTTTTATTATTCCAGATCGAGGGGCAGAATTAGCAACTACTTTTTGAAAGATGTTTCAGTAAGGTTTGGGTACTCAGGTGAATCTTACGACAAACTTTCACCCGCAGACTGGTGGGAAGGCGGCGCAGACTATTCAAACACTTGAGGATATGTTACGTGCTTTTGTTCTTGACTTTAAAGGTAGATGGGATGATCATTTTCCACTCATAGAATTTGCCTACAACAACAGTTATCACACTAGCATTCAGATGGCACCGTTCGAGGCTTTATATGGTAGGAGATGTAGATCTCCCATTGGATGGTTTGAGATTGGGGAAAGAGAGTTGATAGGACCAGACCTCGTGGATTAGGCTATGGAGAAGTTTAAGATCATTAAGGAGCGGCTGAATACTACTCAGATTCGTCAGAAGTCCTATTCGGATGTTCATCATAAGGATTTGGAGTTCAAAGAAGATGATTGGGTATTCTTGAAAGTTTCCCATATGAAATGTATAATGCAGTTTGCTAAGAAAGGAAAATTGAGTACGAGGTATGTCGGGCTGTACAAAATCATTCAGAGGACTGGTTAGGTGGCTTACAGGCTAGAACTACCTCCACAAATGTCATTAGTGCACTCCGTGTGTCACGACCCAATTTACCCTCCAAAAGGTATCTTGACGGCACCTAGTCTCTACGACTAGGTAAGCCTAATTAGCATATAAAGCTTAATTAAAAATACGATAAATAAAGAAATAAAAGACATTGAAATATGAATAATCGTAACGATGCCGCTCGGCTCGTACAAAAATATAACTCCCAAAGACCCGGATTGTCACAATATAGTCACAAGCTTCTACACTACTGTAGCTCTAAACAAAACTGGAAATTACATGAGAAAAATCTCTATAATATAGAATACAAGGTGACTCAGAGGATTCTGCGGACGCAGCAGAAATACCTTGCGGTCTCCTGCTAACAGCTGCAACAACTAGCCACGCGACTGATAACTCTTACCTGGATCTGCACATGAAAAACATGTGCAGGAAAGGGCATGAGTACACCACATTTGGTACCCAGTAAGAGTCAAGCCTAACCCCAGTCAATTAGTGATGAGGTCAGGTTTAGGATCTACTGGATTTATTTAAAAATCAATTTAAAAACAGTCTAAAAGATAAGTAATGTCCACAGTAATCAGTTAAAGAAAATAATCTAAAGTTTTACAGTAAAGAGAGCCCTCAGCTCAACACAATGTATCACAAGGTGGAATCTCCCGGGATATTGTCCCGTAGTTCCAAATGATTATGCAGTACATGGAGATCTCCCGGAATACGTCTGTAGTCCCAATTTAAATATTCAGTGCATGGGGATCTCCCGGAATACGTTCGTAGTCCCAAAATAAATATGCAGTACCGGGGGATCTCTCGGAATACGTCTGTAGTCCCAATTTAAATGTGCAGTATAGGGAGATCTCCCGGAATACGTCCGTAGTCCCAATTTAAATATGCGATGCAGGATGAATGCCAGGAATAACATCAATTTATACAGTTCATCTAATCATAGATAAGGAAAGAAGTAACCTAACTAAGCATGGCGCACAGAGTATCAAGTAGACAATTAGACACGTAACCATGTCTTTCTAATCTAAGCTAAGCAGTTTGACATGTTAAAGCAATGTAATAGGAGAAAGATAACTTTATAAATTTTTGAAGGAAAAATGGGATTTCTGCAATAATGACCCGTGTACGTACTCGTCACCTCACGTACACGGCACCCATATAACAATAAATGTCAAAACAACCTAAGGGGAAATCACCAACACAGAGTTAGGCAAGCCACTTACCTAGACTACTCAAATCAACTCGAAATCACGTTCTTTCCACGAGTATCCAACTCCGAATGGCCCAAATCTATTCAAATAAATTACATAATGTAAATATCACTACAAGCAACTAGTTCGACTAATCAATTTGAAGCAAAAGCGCAAAATTAGGAAAATTGACCGAAACTGGCCTACGTCCACGTCTCGAAATCGGGTAAAAATCACAAATTCCGGACACCCATTTGCTCACGAGTCTAACCATACTAAATTTACTCAAATCCGATACCAAAATCTCGATCAAAATCCAAAAATTCGACCTAGGAACTTTTCCCAATTTTTTCACCCCAAATTTCGAAATTAAATGATAAAATTAAGCATAGTTTTGCGGGAATTAATCACAACCGAGTAAGAATAACTTACCCAAAACACCCAAGTGAAAATTCCTCCAAGAATCTCCTAATCCCGAGCTCTCAACTTCAAATTTTTGGAAAATGGCTTAAACCCTCATTTTTGGGTGTTTTAAAATCTGTCGAGATGTGCCTTAACTGCGATCAGGGAAGCCTAGACGCAATCGCGAAGAACAAAAACACGCGCCTCAAATTTTACACTACGGGAACGCGTTACTCCCTATGCGAATGTGATACACAACTGACCAGACCCTACGCGTTCGCGACTGGCCTCATGCGACGGCGAAGGGCATTATCTCGACCCACTACTGCCTCGCTTCTTCTTCGCGAACACGCCCTAGCCCACACGTTCGCGATTCAACACCTTGACATACTTATGCGTTCACATTCACCTTCACGTGAACGCGAAGAAGAAAATTCCCCTATCCGAGATTAGCCTACGCGATCGTGGATCCCCTCACGGGATCGTATATAAGGAAGCCAGCACCAGCAAAATCTAATATCTTTTAAGTCCAAAAATTAGCCCGTTGAGCATCCGAAACACCCTCAAGGCCCCCGGGACCTCAACCAAACCTACCAACCAGTCCTATAACCTCATTCGAACTTAGTCGAGCCTTCAAACCACATCACATAACACCAAAAACAAGAATTACACGTGACCTCAAGCCTAAGAATTTAGCATTTTGCCAAAATCCACAAACGATGTCGAAACACGTCAAAACTAGTCTGAATGACCTCGAATTTGAAACACAGGTCACAAATGACATTACGAACCTATAGCCACTTCCAGAATTCCATTCCGAACCCTATATCAAAATTTCACCTATTGGCCAAAATCGCCAAAAATCTAACTTTCACCAATTCAAGCCTAAATCTACCACATGCCTCGAAAACACATTACGGACGCGCTCCTAACCCCAAAATCACTCAACGGAGCTAACAGAGTTGACATATTTTCATTCCGGATCCGTCTTCACATAGTTCCGACTATGGTCTGATTTCTAAGGCTTAAACTTATAATTAAGGACTATGTGTCCCAAAACTCTCTGAATTCCATAACTAATCACTCCGGCAAGTCCCAATAATAGAAACAAACGTGGGGAAAGCAGTTATTAGGGGTTCGGGGCTCAAACTCTCAAAACGACCGGCGGGTCGTTACATTCTCCCCATCTTAAAATAATTATTCGTCCTCAAACGAGTATAAAGACATACCTGAAGTTGAGAAAAGATAAGGGTATTGGCTGCGCATATCCTGCTCGGTCTCCCAAGTCGCCTCCTCAACTGGCTAATCTCTTCACTGGACCTTTACCGATACAATATTCTTCGACCTGAGCTTTCTGACCTGCCTATACAAGATGGTTGTTGGCTCCTCAACATAAGATAGATCCTTGTCCAACTAGACTGAGCTGAAATCCAATACATGAGTCGGATCCCCGTGATAATTCCGGAGCATAGAAACGTGGAATACCGTATGAACTCCTGCTAGGCTGGGAGGGAAGGAAAGGTCATAAGTAACCTCCCCAACATGCCGCAATATCTCAAAAGGACAAATGAACCTGGACTCAGCTTACCCTTCTTCCCGAACCTCATGATGCCCTTCATAGGCGATACCTGAAGCAACACTCGATCACCAATCATAAATGCCAAATCACGAATCTTCCTGGTCCGCATAACTCTTCTATCTGGACTGGGCTGTGCGAATTCTCTCCTGAATCACCTTCACCTTATCCAAGGCATCCTAGACCAAATTTGTACCCAACAGTCGGGCCTTGCCCGGATCAAACCATCCTACTGGGGACTGGAACCGCCTATCGTACAAAGCCTCATTCGATGCCATCTGAATGCTGGACTGGTAGCTATTATTATAAGAAAACTCTACAATTGGAAAGTATTGGTCCCATGACCCTCCGAACTCCATCACACAGGCATGGAGCATATCCTCAAGAATCTGAATCGTGCGCTCAGATTGCCCGTCTGTTTGAGGGTGAAAGGTTGTACTCAACTCCACCTTGGTACCCTGATCCTGCTGAACAGATCTCCGGGACCGTGATGTGAACTGTGTACCTCTGTCTAAAGTGATAGATGTTGTAATACCGTGAAGGCGGAAAATCTCCCTAATATAAATCTTAGCCAACCTCTCTAAGGAGTTAGTAGTCAACACTGGAATGAAATGGGCTGACTTGGTCAGCCAGTCCACGATCACCCAAATAGCATTGAACTTTCTCAAAGTCTGAGGAAGTCCAACCACAAAGTCCATGGTGATCCGCTCCCACTTCCACTATGGGAGCTCAATCTACTGAAGTAATCCTCCTGGTCTCTGATGTCCATATTTGACTTGCTGACAGTTGAGACATCTAGCCACAAACCCAACTATATCCTTTTTGATCCTTCTCCACCAATAGTGTTGTATCAGGTCCTGGTACATCTTCGCGGCACCCGGATGAATGGAGTACCATGATCTGTGGGCCTCCTCAAGAATCATCTCCCGAAGCCCATCCATATTGGGCACACAAAAAATCCGACCCTGCATCCTCATCACGCCATCATCACCTATAGTCACATCCCTGGTGTCACCCTGCCGGACCCTATCCTGAAGAACCAGAAGTTGGGGATCATCATACTGATGCTCTCTGATGCGGTCATAAAGAGAAGACCGAGAAACCACGCAAGCTAATACCCGGCAAGGCTCTAAAAGATCCAATCTCACAAACTGACTGGCTAAGGCCTGCACATCCAAGGGTAAAGGCCTATCAACTACCGGAAGATATGCCAAACTCCCCAAGGTCTCCGCCTGACGACTCAAGGCGTCGGCCACTATATTGGCCTTCCCCGGGTGGTATAATATAGAGATGTCATAGTCCTTGAGTAACTCCAACCACCTCAGCTATCGCAAATTAAGGTCCTTCTGCCTAAACAAGTGTTGTAAACTCGATGATCGGTGAAAATCTCACAGGGAACAACATACAAACAATGACGCCAGATCTTTAGGGCGTGAACAATAGCTGCTAGCTCGAGGTCATGAACCGAATAATTCTTCTCATGAACCTTCAACTGTCTGGACGTGTAGGCAATCACCCTACCGTCCTGCATCAATACTGCTCCAAGGACAATCCTCGAGGCATAACAATAGAGTGTATAGGACCATTAACCTGTAGGCAATACCAACAGTTGATCTATGGTCAAGGTTGTCTTGAGCTTCTGAAATCTCTCCTCACTCTCCTCAGTCCACCTGAACGGAGCACCCTTCTGGGTCAATCTGGTCATAGGTGTTGCAATGGATGAAAATCCCTCTACAAAGCGGCGATAGTACCCTACCAAACTAAGGAAACTGCGGATCTCAGTAGCTGATGATGGTCTAGGCGAACTTTGCACCGCCTCCACCTTCTTCGGATCTACCTTAATCCCATCACACGACACTACGTGGCCCAAGAATGCCACTGAATCAAGCCAGAATTCACACTTAGAAAATTTTGCATATAATTTCTTCTCCCTCAAAGTCTGAAGCACGGTTCTCAAGTGTTGCTCATGATCTTCCGGAGATCAGGAATATACCAGGATGTCATCAATAAACACAATAACGAAAGAATCAAGATAAGGCCAGAACACACTGTGCATCAAATGCATAAAGGCTGCTGAGTTAGCCCAAAAGACATGACAAGAAACTCATAATGACAATATCTAGCCCTGAAGGCAGTCTTTGAGATGTCCGGCTCCCGAATCTTCAACTGATGATAACCAGAACACAATTCAATCTTGGAAAATACCCTGGCACCCTACAACTGGTCAAATAAATCATCAATGCGAGGAAAAGCATACATGTTCCTCACTGTAACCTTGTTCAGCTGTCGATAATCAATACACATACGCATAGAACCATCCTTTTTCTTCACAAATAATACCGGAGCACCCCAAGGTGATACACTGGGCATGATGAAACCCTTATTAAGCAACTCCTGTAACTGCTCCATCAACTCAGGAGGAGCCATACGGTAGGGAGGGATAGAAATAGGCTGAGTGCCTGGCAATAAATCAATGTCGAAATCAATATCTCTATCGGGCGGCATACCCAGAAGATCAACTGGAAATACACTAGGGAATTCCCTCACTACTGGGACTGACTCAACTGTAGGGGTATCAACACTGACATCTATCACATAGGCCAAATATGCATCACATCCCTTCTCAACCATCTGTTGAGCCTTAAGAAAAGAAATGACCCTGCGGGGAGTGTACTCTAAGGTACCTATCCACTCTAATCTTGGTAAGCCTGGCATAGCCAGCGTCACGATCTTAGCATGATGATTTTCGAAGGGGAGTTCTATGGCGCATTATGCGACCGTAAAACTAATCTGCGGACCAAAGATCTGCCGCATACCTGACCCGAACAGCCTAATTCTTGACATCACTTATGCGGCCCATTTTGCAGACCGCATATCCATTCTGCGGTCCAATCTGCAACCACAGAGCTGTGTTCGGAGTGTCCATTTTCTAATTTTTATAACCCGGCCCTATTTCGATATATAGACATTAAATACCATATGTAAAGTAAAAATATGATGTTTTGAGAGCGAGGAAGTGCTCTATAGTGAGGGGGAGTTCCTAAACTAATTGTTCATCATTTTTGTCTCAACACTTCGAGAATTAACAGGGAAAAATCACTAGGTCTTCATCCTAGAGGTATGATTCTACTCCCTAGCCCTCAATTTTGGGATTCAACTGAAAATAGGAAATGAGAAAAGCAGTTTTTGGGTGTGGCAGTTGTTCACTATGCATGCATGTACTATCGAGGTTTGTGGGAAGACTGTTTATCTCAATTGGGTATACTTTGGGTAGTGGAACAAAGGAATCCACCATAGGAGGACCTTGAAATTATAATGTCCACCTAGTGTTTGATAAAATGCTCAAATGAACTGGAACCATGAACTCCTTCCTAATTTATGTTCAATTTTGTTATGTTTCTAAATAGATCAAAGTTGCTGATTTTTGGAACACCGTAATAATTTAAGGAAGCTCAAAGAGAGGTATGTTGGCTAGACTTCTCTCTTAGAATCGAATCTTACGATGTCCTTGTAAGTCCCGAGTTGTTCATTATAAATTAACTATTCTGAGTAAGCTATGTGTCAAAAGATATATGTTCAACATATATATTCCAAATGCTCTTGTCGTGTTATGTTACTATTTGAGAATGTGTTCAAAGTATGGGTTACGTATCTTAATGTTATGACTTCACGTCGTGTTTCAATTCAAATGAAAGCTATTATTCCAAATGATGTAGAAATCTCAATGTTCTTAAGACTCTTATTTGATCACATGTATACTTAAAGTCTCGAATAGAAATGATTTGTTGTTGATGATCCGTTATGATGTTTTTAAGTGAAAGAGTTGAGCATGATATATGAAATACGGACAACGTGCCAAGAATGATATAACAATTGGGGTCACTAGTGCCAATGAAACTAAAAGACGTGTAAAAGATGTTGAAATGAGTTGAAAATCCTTTAAATAATAGACACTTTAAGAGTATCGATAGCCACGAGGAAGGGTAGGTCGAAATAACCTAACCCCTGAACTATACGTGCCGGTGTAGGAGTAAATTGTGGTTATTCCCCTTAATTTGAGATTAGATTGACGTGATGAGAATATTCCCTTCATTGGAGTGAGATCATTGTTAGAAAAGGGGTGATGTCAATCCACGCAGCATTGTGGTGAGACGGCCTAGCCGGTCGTATCGTGACCGGACGCCATGCCACACACATGGTGGTGATTGTGCTTGAAATTGTGATTGTGATAATGATTGAGATTGTGATAGTGATTGTGATTGTGGTTGATGTATTTGGGTAAGACGACCTAGCCGATCTGGTCGTGATCGGACTCCGTGGTAAGAATCACGGTGGTATATCAGTGTTAAGATGTCGCAACCTAAAATAATGGAGGTTTACTTGAAAATTGATCTTGCTCGGAATCTGATGTATTAGTATTGTTTGTGGCTTCCATTGATTTTATGACCATTGTTCCTTGTACTGTTACTTGTTCTAGTGAGAGGGTGTTTATTCATACATACTAGTACTATTCCATATGTACTAATGTCCCTTTTGCGAGGGGCACTACATCTTCAATGGATGCAGGTAGTTCCACAGCAGGCGGCAGTAATCAGTGATAGTGGTATACCCTCTTCCCAGCCGAATTAGTGATCCCTACTTCATTTGTTTCTCACGCATTGTGTTTTGAGGTATAGCCGGGGCCTTGTTACCGGCACTATTATAGTACTTTTTTGCATCTGTTAGAGGCTTCGTAGACAGAGTGTGGGTTGTATATTGGTCCTGCGAAAGTCAAACAAGTTATGTAGTGTTTGAATCACTTGTTCCTCTTCAACTATGAAAGTGTGAGTATTTCGAGACTTTAAAATGAAGTAACTAATGGTAATGAGTTGGTGTCGTATACATGATCTCCACATTGTCTAATTAATGAAATATATGTTCTCTTTATTCACAGGCGAGTTTGGGTAGAAGAAAATCTAGTAGGCTTTATCGGCAAGGTTATCCCAGTTGAGCGTCGGTCGCACTCCCTGAGGTCAGGACGTGACATATTCCAACTCCCGAAACCAAAATTCGAACTCGATATCAACAAAGTCAACTCTCGGTTAAACTTCTCAATCTTCAACTTTCGCTAATTCAAGCCAAAACGACATACGGACATACAAATCAATATTTGGACATACCTCCAAGTCCAAAATCACCATACGAAGCTATTAGAACCATCAAAATTCCATTCTGGAGTCGTCTACACAAAAATCAAAACCCGGTCAACTCTTTCAACATAAGCTTCCAACATTGGGACTAAGTGTCCCATTCCCTATGAAACATCATTGTAACTAAACCAACCACTTCGGCAAGTCACATATACATAAATGAACATAGAAGAAGCGATAAATGGGGAACCGGGGCTGCAATACACAACACAACCGGCCAGGTGATTACATTAGTATTGTGCTTGCACATATATGGTATTCATTATAGATAAACTACTTAAATTTCCTTATTTAATTAATGTCAAATTGTATATATATATATATATATATATATATATATATATATATATATATATATATATATATATATATATATATATATATATATATATATATATATATATATATATATATATATATATATATATATATATATATATATATATATATTGATCACGCCTAACTATGCCTTATAAAAAGGACTAAGCAGTTGTTTTAAATATAATTCAATTTATAAGTCTGGAGTCGAATCCCATATGAAATTAACCAACATATATGTTGTTTGATGTGATTTGAGGCTTCAAATAAGTTCGTATCATGTTTTTGGACGTGTTGATATGTTTGGATGGGATCCCGGGGGCCTCAAGGGTGATTCAGATTGAGGTTTGGACTTAAATAAATATTGTTGGCTTCATTTCAGGTATAACTGCACCTGCAAGGTTTTCGTCGCAGGTGAGGAGCCACAGAAGTGGCCACGTATGCGCAGATGCAATATTTGGGAAGAAAGCTTGGGAGCATAGGTGTGGAGGTCAATCAACAGATGTGAATGCGCTTCGGCGCAAGAAGTTCCGCAGAAGCGGATTTTAACTTGATGGACTGGGGTCGCAGATGCAGAAAGATTCCGCAGGTGCGGACCTGCAAAAGCGTGTTTTCTCTGCAAAAGAGGTATTGCGGGTGCGATGAGAATGCTGGACATGTTAATAAAATTGATGGCTTGAGTTATTTCTCTCATTTTAGACCTGTGGATCTCGGCCGAGGGAGATTTTTGAGAGGGTTTTGGCTACAATTGAAGAGGTAAGTGAAGATTCATCACTTTTATTGCTAATTATTGTTTACCCATATTTAGTTTTACATCTAGATTATGTGTGTTTGAGGTGAAATTTGGGGATTTTTGGACTATGTATTGGAGAGTGAGAATTGGGGATTTGAGGGCCGAATTGTGGTTTGAATTGGATGATTTTAGTATGGTTGGACTCGTTATCGAATGGGTGTCCGGAATTTATATATTTTTGGGTTCTGAGGTGTGGGCCCGGGGTTGACTTCTTGGGTTAAATTTTCGATTTTGATTGAAGACCCTAGATTTATCTTTTGGAATTATATCCTATAGTAATTACTGATGGGATTAAGTTTCTTTGGCTAGATTCGAGTCACTCTGAGGCCGATTCGCGTGGTAAGGGTTTTTTGGAGCATTGAGTTGCGCAATTTGAGGTAAGTGACATATCTAAACCTGGAATTCAGACTATTTATTTTGGAAGACATGTTATTTGTGTTATGTTGGGTTGACAGACATGCTAGGTGAAGGGCGTGTGGGCATGCACCGTGGTAATCATGATCTGGTTGATTCTTTTGTACTATGTTGTTATCAAGTCTTGTTCTATCCGTGAGATCCTTACTTGTTAGAGTTATTGGATTGTGATTCATGTTAGAAATAATGTTTATGCTATGTGCTTATTTGGTTGAGACCTAATAAGTAGGGGTGTACAAATGAAACCGACAAACCGCACCAACCCGATAATCCGAATCAAACCGAGAAAAAAACCCGACTATGGTTTGGTTTGATTCGTGTTGGTGTTGGAAAAAAACCCAACCATATTTGGTTTGGTTTAGGTTTAACTAAAAAAATCAAACCAAAACCAAACCAACCCGACATTATATGTATAGAAGTTTTAAATATATTTAATACATAAAAATATTTATTGTAGAGTGTTTTATAAATATTTCTTAAGCTTTTTCATAGATTTATTTTTTAACGTATTATTTCAAGTTTCAGCTTATATGCTCCAATAAGTTTTATAGTCCATAAATGTTCGTAACTCAAATAAATCCTAATCCAAAATCAAATCAATACTAATGCTAATAAAAGACATTAAATTCAATTGTACTATGAATGAAAATAATGTTGGATATATATTTTTTTTTTAGTTTTTTCATGGTTTAGATAAAATGTATAACTTATTTTTATTATAGTGGCTAGTCATGTAAATAGTCGTACTTTTTAGTCGTAATTTTAAATTATATTTGTTTCCATTATGGCTTATTATTAATATTTATTTTATGCGATTTTATTATTTTTATTGTTGAATATTTTAGTTTAGTTCCATGACTCATCTCATATTTATGTAATTTTATTGAAAAACACCTTATATAGTTCAATTTTACTAGGATTAAAGAAATATTGGAGCACAAATTTTACGTATTGTGCTATGAAAACTTTGTGAAAAAATTCGAAAAAAATTTGAAAACCTGAAAAAACGAGATTAAAAAACCCGCTTGTATTGGTTTGGTTTGGTATTTAGATTTTATAACCCGATAAAACTGGTTTGGTTTGGTAATTAAAAAATCTGAACCAACCCGATCTATTACACCCCTACTAATAAGGTTATTTATGTTGTTTTGAGTTATATGCTTTAACTGTAATTATATACTCAGTCATGATTCTAATTTGTATATCATATCTCAGTCTATGTTATCATGCACTGTTACATTACATGTTATTATTGTTTGGGATGAGTGGTACGAGATTTTTGAGCCCTTGAGACTTGACAGATTGATGACTGAGCTAGGCCTGAGAGTCGAGTTGTGAGTATTGTTGTGGATTGGGTTGCACACCGCACCAGGCACCCGTACGGTGTTGAGTGATTTGTGTGTGAGTTGTGTGGGCATTTGGCAGAAAATTTTAGCATTTTCTGGAAGTGTGAGTACTTGGGAATATCACTGTGAAATCATTCATTTGACATGTATATCTGGCATGTAGGCATAGAGATGTGCAATTCTTTATGCTAGCTGTAATTGACATGTTCCTATCAGTGTTGGGGTTTACTTTTTGAACTTGAAAGCATGTCTAAATTTCTTCAATATGCTTATTTGGGTGGTTCTGACACTCTAGCATCCGCTGAGACGTTCGATCAGCCGGTCAAGATACACAGGGCAACAAAGACGGCGGATTCAACCTTCGATTCATATTTGAAATGTTGCATGATCAACAAGCTGCCATAGCGCAACTCCAAAATCAAAATCGCACACCGAGTAGGGCTAAACCCGAGCCCTCACTTGAAGTTGTTCATAGGGCCGAACCAGTACCAGAGAGTTCAAACGTGAATGAATCGGGGAGTGACTCTGGAATTATGAAAATACTCGAAGAGATCACAAGGAGAACTGAATTGGGGGAGAACAAGATTGAGGCAAATGACATAAAAATAGAAACGTATAACTCTAGAGTTGAAAATATTCCGGGGGCACCACCGATTCTGAAGGGCTTGGATTCAAAGAAGTTCGTACAAAAATCTTTCCCCCCAAGCGCGGCTCCTAAGCTCATCCCAAAGAAAATCCCAAGAATAATGGAACTACCGACCCCAATGAGCATGTCACTTCTTACACGTGCACAATAAAGGGGAACGATTTGGAGGATGATGAGATTGAGTCCGTTTAGTAGAAGAAGTTCGGTGAAACTTTATCCAAGGAGGCGATGATATGGTACCATAATTTGCCGACGAACTCCATTGATTCCTTTTCCATGCTCGCAGATTCTTTTGTCTAAGAGCATGCCAGGGCCATAAAGGTCGAGACTAAGAAGTCGGACCTCTTCAATGTGAAGAAGAAAGACAATGAAATTCTCAAGGAGTTCGTAGCTCGGTTCCAGATGGAACGTGTGGACCTACTGCCGATCACAGATGATTGGGCCGTCCAGGCCTTTACTCAAGAGCTAAACATTCGAAGTTCGGTGGCCTTACGATAGATAAAACACAAATTGATCGAATACCCAGCTGTAACCTGGGCCGATGTGCACAATCGGTACCAGTCAAAAATCAGCGTTGAGGATGATCAGTTGGGAACTCCCATCCATGTCCGTTTATCCAAACAGGCCAGTCGGCAGAATTCAAAGGGATATCGATAGAGAACCACGATCAAACAGAGATCGGTAGCAACCATACAGTGGGTATCGGAGAAACAACGGTCCTAGACGAAACCCCGTTCAAAGTGATCAAAGAAATGATCGAGGACAGAGCTCCCGAGGGCTCATGAGTAAGAGTGGTTTCGATAGAAATACCGAGCCCATAGAAGCACCACGACTATCGGAATACAACTTCAACGTTGATGCATCAGCTACTGTATCGGCCATCGAGCAGATCAAAGACACTAGGTGGCCCTGACCCTACAGACCAATCCGGCCCAGAGAAATCTAATCAAATGCGTAAATATCATGTCACTCATTGCCATAGAATAGAATACTGCAGACAGTTGAGGGGGGAGGTAGCCCGTTTTTTCAACGAAGGGCATCTTCGATAATTCTTGAGCGTTCGGGCTAAAGACCATTTCAAAAATAGAGATTCAAAAAGACACAATGAACAAGAAGAGCCACAACACGTGATCCACATAATTGTTAGAGGGTTGATATTCCTTAAGGGCCCGTATTCAAACGCACCAAGTTGTCGATCACGAGGGAAAAGTGGACCCAGACTATATACCGGAAGGGACCTTGTCTTTCAATGATGAGGATGCGGAGGGGATCTCACAACCTCATAACGACGCACTGGTAATATCTGTTCTTCTGAATGAAATTCAAGTTAAATGTGTTTGGATTGATCCAGGTAGCTCGGCCAACATTATTCGATCATGGGTCGTACAATAGCTCGGCCTACAAGATTAAATTGTGCCTGCAGTTTGGGTTCTTAACGACTTTAACATGGCTAGTGAAACTACCAAAGGTGAAGTTATCTTGCCAATGAACGTGGCTAGGACAATCCAAGAAACAAAGTTCCATGTGATCGAGGGTGACATGAGGTACAACGCCATGCTCGGAAGCCCTTGGATCCATAACATGAGGGCACTACCTTCAACCCTTCACCAAGTTCTGAAGCACCTGGCACCGGAGGGAGTGAAAAAGGTGTACAGGGAGCAACCTGCCTCCAAGGTTTGCAGTCGGCAAAGTGATACCATTATCGACACTCTCATTAGCAAAGAGATCGGATTCGTAGGTAAAAAATGAGTCCAAATAGCAACCACAGATGCCAGCCTCGACCCAATTGGAGGAGCAGGGGACAAATGAGGACGATGATTATTGCATCCCCCGATCTTTTAGAATTTCCAATGGCTCCGACGCCACCAAGTCAACCGTCAAAGAACTGGAACAATTCATACTGATCGAGTGTCAGCCCGAATGAAAGGTATACCTGGGCACATGAATGACTCCCGAGCTCAGTAAAAAACTCATTCAATTCATTTTAGATAACATGGATTGCTTTGCTTGGTCCTATATTGATATGAGAGGGATCCCACCGGACATCACTACCCATCAATTAAGCTTGGACTCAAAGTTTCGTCCAGTAAAGCAAAAAAGAAGGCCCCAATCCAAGGTTAAGCATGCATTTTATCAAAGATGAGGTAACAAAAATCTCCAAATAGGGTCCATTTGGGAAGTAAAATCTCCCGAATGGTTAGCAAACATAGTGGTAGTCCCAAAAAAGGGAAACACACTTAGAATGTACGTAGATTATAAAGACTTGAACAAATCTTGCCCTAAGGATTGTTTCCCTTTGCTGAATATCGATTGTACAATCGATGCCACGGTCGGCCATGAGATTCTCAATTTTCTCGATGCCTACTTTGGTACAACCAAATACATATGAACCCGGAGGATCATGAAAAGACTTCGTTATCACTAAATACGACACCTACTGTTATAATATAATGTCGTTCGGATAAAAAATGCTGGTGCAACTTATCAACGCCTAGTAAATCGAATGTTCAAGGAACAAATAGGAAAATCAATGAAAGATTATATTGATGACATGTTAGGTTAGTCCTTGTGAGCAGAGGACCATTTGAAACATTTGTAGGGGACTTTTGATATACTAAGAAAGTACAACATGAAGCTCAACCCAGAAAAGTGTGCGTTCGGGGTCGGCTCGGGCACGTTCCTCGGCTTCATGGTATCAAATCAGGGAACCGAGATCAAACCCGATAAAATCAAAGCCATCGAGGATATCACGGTCGTAGATAATGTCAATACCGTACAAAGGATAACGGGGTGCATAGCCACCCTAAGGCGATTCATTCGAGCTCCTTAGATAGGAGTTACTGATTCTTCTCACTACTTAAGAGGAAGAGTAGCTTTGCATGGACTTCGGAATGCCAACAGGCCTTGGAGGAACTAAAACAATACATATCGAGCCCGCCATTGCTTCACACCCCGAAAGCAGACGAGCAACTCTACTTGTACTTGACAGTCTCAGAAATAGCGATACGTGGAGTCCTAGTCCGAGAAGTTTAAGGTACTCAATTCCCTGTTTATTATGTTAGTCGAACCATAGGTGAGGCCGAAACCAGATATCCACACTTAGAAAAATTAGTGCTTGCTTTAATAAACGCCTCTAGGAAATTAAAACCGTATTTCCAATGTCATTCAATATGTGTTGTAACTATCTATCCTTTTCGCAATATTTTGCAAAAACCCAAACTTTTGGGTCGATTTGCCAAATGGGCCGTTGAGATCAGTGGGTACGATATACAGTATCGACCTTGAATGTCCATCAAGTCTCAAGAGAATTGTTATTAAAATAGGGTACATCATCGGGGGTGTGGATCCTCTTCACGGATGATGCTTAGAAAGTGAAGGGGTCCGAGCTGAGTATCGTTCTAAAACCACCCACGGGTAATATTAGTATACATTCTATCAGGACTTCGAAATTAACTAACAATGAGGCCGAGTATGAGGCCATGATTGCAGGTCTCGAGTTGGCTAAAAGCTTAGGAGCAGAGGTCATCGAGGCCAAGATTCCCTCCTCGTGGTAAACCAAGTTAACATGACTTTTGAAGTCCGAGAAGACCAGATGCAGAGGTAATTGGATAAACTACAGGTAACTCTACATCGATTTAAAGAATGGACCTTACAACATGTACCTCGAGAGTAGAACAACGTGGTCGGCGCTCTTGCAAACTAGGGTCATCGGTCGAAGACGACGAACTTAGCTCGGGGAATGTCGTGCAACTCACGAGATCAATGATCGAAGAAGGCCACGCCGAAATAAACTCTACAAGTCTGACCTAGGATTAGAGAAACAAGTACATAGAATACCTAAAGAACAAAAAGCTTCCATCAGATCTAAAGGAGTCGAGAGCTCTATGTACAAAGGCAGCACGGTTCACTTTGTCTGAACACGGAATGTTATTAAGGGGGAAGTTCGATGGACCATTGGCAATATGTTTGGAACCGGGAGATACTGACTACGCCTTGAGGAAAGTTCACGAAGGAACTTGTGGAAATCATTCTGGTGCCGAATCATTGGTTCACAAGGTTATCAGAGCAGGGTACTACTATATCGATAAGGAGAAGGATACAAAGGAGTTCATTTGAAAGTGCGACAAATGTCAAAGGTATGCGCCAATGATTCACCAGCTCGGGTAGCAGCTCCACTCGGTCTTATCACCATATCCATTCATGAAAGGGGAATGGACATCGTCCGCCCTCTCCCATCGGCCCCAGGTAAAGCTCAATTTATTTTAATTATGACTTACTATTTTTCTAAGTGGGTTGAAGCAAAGGCTTCCGAGAAAGTCAGAGAAAAGGAAGTCATAGACTTCATTTGGGACCACATTATATGTCAATTCGGGATGCCTATCGAGATTGTGTGTGATAAGGAAAGCAATTCATCGACAGCAAAGTGACTAAATTTCTCGAGGATCAGAGGATCAAAAGAATTTTATCAACACCTTATCATCCCAGTGGGAACGGACAAGACGAATCGACCAACAAAACCATTATTCAAAATCTTAAGAAGAGATTGAACGATGCTAAAGGAAAATGGAGAGAGATACCGCCCGAGATTCTTTGGGCGTACCGCACAACGTTGAAGTCTAGCACGAGGGCAGCACCGTTCTCTTTAATCTATGGTGCCGAAGCTCTTATCCCGATCGAGGAGGGGAACCGAGCCTCAGGTTCCGATATGCAATAGAAGAATCAAATCACGAGGCCATGCATACGAGCCCATAGTTGTTAGACAAAAGATGCGAAGCAGCCTTGATTCGATTGGCCGCACAAAAACAACGGATCAAAAGGTACTACAATCAAAGAGCCAATCTTCGACACTTTAACATCGGGGACTTGTTGGTAAGAAAAGTCACCCTCAACAACCGAAATCCGAATGAAGGAAAACTGGGTCCAAACCGGGAGGGACCATATCAGTTCCTCAACATCATCGGAAAAGGATCCTACAAGCTCGGCACCATGAACGAAGAACAATTACCGAACAATTGGAACACATCGCTCCTAAAATGATACTACTACTAAGGTACGACCCTTCCATTTTCATTTATATTTTAAACTAACCATTGCAGGTGTTCGATCAGGAACGCCGATGGATTCTTCAACACGATGTCCTTAGGTCTAAAAGCACGCGTTGCACTCTTTTTTCCTTAGAACAATTTTGTCCTAAGTGGGTTTTCCGGCGAGGTTTTTAACGAGACAACCATTGATCGTGCTAACTTAGAACAATTTAACAATATCCGAAGCTTCTTTACAGTCGACCTCGAATACTGGGGGGAACCACCCTTGAATATCAAATTTGTTGCAAGGAAATTATTTCATGACAGCGGGTCTCGATTGGTAAATTTTGTAAGGGCCAAACAGTCGAACGAACCGTGCCCATATAGATTGCTCAAGACCTGACACCAAACATGTACACATGTATAATCATTTATTAAGAGAAGTACTTTTCCTTGCCTATATCTCATGTCTTAGAAAAATTTTCTACTTTACAATTTCATACTCTCGATCTATTGTGTAAATAGGCTTAAAGGTTGATCATAACTGGATCAACAACCCCCACGCTCGGGGACTGCCGCCGAAAAAATAGACGAGATCGATTTATTAAAACTTCGAGACCATAAGACCTTAAAGGCAACCCTCGATTTTTATAGGCCACGGCCACCTCACTCGAGGACTAACACTTCGGGCAAGCTCGAAGTGAAACGGGAAAATAAGCCCAAGAGGCAAGTCCCGAATTAAAAAGGCTACGGCCAAATTGACACAGTTCAGAGACGTCCGAATTCCATAAATAAAACAGGCCTTCGAATTTTTTTTATAAACTATTAAAAAGGCTACCCTCGGAGAAATCATAAAGGGCTTCGATAATATCAAGCCTTGAAAACTCTAATGATTACAAAATTTTTCGAACTCTCGAACAATTCCTTATTTCATGCTAAGGCATTATAGATCTTACAAATTCAAATGATAGGAAACTTTTCCAAGCCGAAAAGGGGGAGAAAGCCATAAACATTTCATTTTTACAAAGGTCATAGAAACCTAGTACAAAAGCCTAAGGGCTATTTTTCTCTTTGAGTTTGAGAGACCTTCCTCGCTCAAATAAAAACCTAAGGGTTACCTCACCTCGAGTGTGAGCAAGCACTCAGGTTATGCTAGTTCGATTTTGATCGAATTGGCTAAACCTCGAACCTTAGAACACTATTTCATAAGGAAGAAAATGAAACAAAATTTCACAAGACAAGACAGAAAGGAAGAATTTTTTTTATATATATGTCAAAAGGTTATTTACAAGGGAAGTATGGCCCAATCGGAATTCTATACAAAAACCCAAAAAAGAAGCATAGAGGAAAGACACAGATCCTAAAGGCCTAGTCTTCTCCAGGAGAAACATATTCACCCTCGGGGTCTTCTTTGAATTATCGATCTTGGCAGTAAGATCGAAGCCACGAGCGTGGATCTCGTCTAGAGTTTCCCTTCGAGACTGGCATTTGGCATGCTCGGCAATCCAATGAGATCGAACCTGAGCAACTTCAGCAACCTCCTTTGCTCGAGCTTGAGCAGCTTCGACGTCGGATCGGTAGACGACCACAATTGCCTCTGTATCGACCTCAGATTTAGCCACTGCAAGTTCTGTGACCAACTTCTCTCGATCGGAGGTTGCTGAACCCAACCGAGACTGGAGCTCCTCAATTTTCTTGGCTTGCACCTAGTTCTTCCCTTTCATGCTTTGGAGTTGGCTTTCAGCCGAGGGTAATTGAGCTCGGGCAACCTCCTTTTCTGAGGCAAGATGGTCCACGCCAAGGTCTCCGCTTTCACAGCATCCACTTTCTCACGAAGCTGCCCAATTATATCGAGCTTTTGTTGGACTTGTGGGATCTAACTATTAGCCACCACGCTCGAATCGGTGTTATTAACGTCTAAGATTGTTTTTACCTGCTCGGCCAGGTCAGTTTGTTCTTTCTGAGCTGCCTCTAGTTCAGCACGAAGGCCCTTTATTTCCTCTTCTTTTTGCTCGCTGAGAAGATCCTCAGTAAGCCCTAAGACTTCATCCTCACATCGACTCAGCTCCCCTAGATATCGAAAGAAGGCTTCGTGATGAAGCAACGAGGCCTATAAAATAGGAAAGAAAGAGTTATACGAGAAGAGAAAAACACATGTATAAAGATGGATATTGATAAAAAGACAAGGTGCTCCCATCTCGTCCATCAGAGATTGGTCCTCCTCCGCAACTAGACTCCGAAGGTAACTAGCCATCCTTACGGGGACTGCAAAAACTCATGCATCCTCCAGGACTGTGATGACAATTGTCCATTTACATCCCAGATCGGCACTAGGGGCCGAAAACTGGTTGGTCAATCTGAAACTCGAGGAAGCTTCACCCGAGATCTTCCTTGGTACCTCCAAGTCGCTCAGACCAGCGACATCGTCGACCCCAGCAAAATAACCACGGAAAGGGTCCTCCCTTCCCTAGTCTCCTTCTACGTAAGAAGTCTTCACGGCTTGAGTCTCCCGAATAATTTCCTTGGAGAATGAAGGAAACGATGGGGAGTCTCCAATTTCTATTTCCCCACGTGGATATTTTGGGGCATTCTCTTTGTCTTGAGGAATCTCGCGCCCGATCATCGTAGAAGCATCCACCGCCTCCTCAGAGGTGAAAGGAACCTTCGGCCTTAGCTGGCTCGGGGGCTTCGGCCAAATCTTCTCCTGAGACCCCATCAGCTCGGGGCAAAATGTTTTCAGCTCCTATCAATTCAGTGGCCTTTTGAGCCTCGGTATTTTCCTGCACTCGGGCCATCAACCCGGAATCGTCTTCTCTTTCTTCTTCTTTTTCTTCTTCTTCTTCTTCCTCCTCCCTTAGAAGTTGGGCTGACTTCATAGACAGGGGGATGCCAATCTTCTTAGTCTTACGAGTCTCTCACTTTTTAGGCTCTTGCCCCTCAGAGGTCGAGGTCCTTTTCCTCTTGCTCTCTTTTTCCAGCTTAGGG
The DNA here is from genome assembly GCA_005239525.1 of Nicotiana knightiana. NCBI lineage: Eukaryota > Viridiplantae > Streptophyta > Magnoliopsida > Solanales > Solanaceae > Nicotiana > Nicotiana knightiana. The sequence continues at coordinate 2,015 of MDKJ01360573.1, read as the reverse complement.
ATAGGGAGTGAGGCTTCTTCATTACCAAATGGGGGCCTCATTGTTGCATCTTTCCTAAGACCTGCAAAAAAGGGAAACCGAGTAAGCTCGGAAAGGCATTTTAATAATGACCAAATCATCAAATACAGGAACGAGGCTTACCATGAGTTTTAGCCTCTCACCGGCCCTTTGATAGATCGCTCCATGCACTTGGCATATGTTGATGTCGAGACCAGGCTCCTAACCCAGCTCTCGAGATGATGAACCGCACCTGGTATCCAAGCAGTAGCTACACTGGAAAAAATACCAATAAGGGAAGATAAAGAAGTAAAAATAGCAAACAGAAACTAAGAACGGGGTCATACTTACTTTTCATATTCCATATCTCGGGAAATGGCATGTTCCCAGCCGGAATCAAGGTCCGTCGTCCTTATTCGAACGAACCGGCCCATCCAACCCCGATCTTTTTCATCGTCAATACTTGAGATGAGTGTCTTGGTGGCCCGATGTTGGAGATTTATTAGCCCACCTCGGTAAAGTCGAGGGATATATAGTCTTATAAGGTGATCATGGGTGAAAGGGAGCCCGCGTTTTGCCACAAAGAAGAGAAGAAATATCACAATCTTCCAGAAAGAAGGGTGGATTTAGCCGAGTGTCACTTGATACTTTCTGCAGAAGCCTATGATGACTGGATCGAGGGGACCTAATGTGAAAGGGTAAGTGTAAACACTCAAGAACCTTTCCACGTGGGTAGTGATAGCTTCTTCAGGGGCCGGTATCACGACCTCTTTATTTTCCCAGTTGTCTTCTTCACTTGGTTGATGAAACTCTTAGATATCGAGTATATGTATCTCGATACTTGTTCACATTGATCGGTGACCGATGAAGTTTTCTCGACGTTGAAGTTGGAACTGATCGGCGAGACGAGGAAGTGATTTCTTTTCGTGAAACAGTATTTGACGTCTTCGGCATTTGGTTTTTTAGGGAAAAGAAGAATGGAGATAGTAATATTTGTTGTTTTTAGAAGGGTTCAAGAATGGAACTCAAAGACTTGAAGATAAAAATCTTGAAGAATGCAAAGAACTTTGAAGATTAGAGGTGAAGAGATTGAAAGTAAAGTTTGAAAGAATGGAAAAGAGGCCTATTTATTGGTTTCACGGCGACTGTTCAAAGCTGGTAGTGGCCGACCATGACTGACGCACATTAAATGCTTGAGTAAATATACAGACGGGACATTTCGGTCACCTCTGTCGCTTAGGTCACGGTGCTGACGTCATGACAAATCAGGATGAAGTTCGAATATTCAATTCGTTTCTTGTCGTTACATTCCAAAAAGTGAGGGGACTATCTGTATACGGTCAAAACCTGGGTCACCCGATTTTGTTTAATTAATAGAGATCAGGATGGTAGATCGAAGATCGGTCATGTATTATATCAGACCGAGACATGAAGGTGCGGTACGAAGCTCGGGGATTGAAAGTACCAATCGAGATCGAGACCACCCAGGATCGAGGCCAAACAGAATAGACATCGAGCGAGACCGAAGAAAGCATATTAACAGAAAGCCGAGAAATCCGTGACCGGGCAAGGATCGTGGCGAAAATCTGGGCACGAATCAAATCAAGAACGGTTATTTAGCCAATCATAAGATTTTCTTTTGTACTTAGAATTGTGCCATAAGTAGAATTCTTCTACTATATAAAGGGGATGTGATGCGAGACTAAATTGCATAGTTTAACATGTGATATACCTTACATTTTATGCGCATTAATGATAAAATTACACTTGTTATGTGCTTAATGGAGTTTATTTCATGTGTAGGTGAAGTGGAGATGGAAACGGGGCTAAAAGGATGCAAATACGTCAAAAATACGCAAAAGGAGACGCCCAGGCGATAGCCGGGCGTTTGCCCCCTAAAGCCTGGCACCCCATGGCGTTAGGAGGACGTTTACCCCATAAAGCCTGCCCCCCCTCCCCTGGCGTTAGGGGGGCGTTAGGGCCATAACGCCAGCCCCCCCTGGCGTTAGGAGGGCGTT
>ML373290.1:9199-68284 GCA_005239525.1 Nicotiana knightiana | reverse complement strand
AACGGGGGAAACCATAACCTTAGACCTTTATTATCATTGTTTACATTAAATTGTTAGTCAATTACTAGTTTATTATTTTGTTATTGGATTTAGTAAACCTCACCAACTTATATTCAAAAGTATGGAGAAAATTGAGTAAACACTAGTTTAGTATTTTATAGACTCAATTGATACGTAAATTCTCTGTGGGATCGACTTTGGGTGTAATACCCCAGATTATATTTGCAGCGCCCATTTAGTCTTTCTATAAGACATAGTTGATCGTGATCATGTTCATGGCCTCGTGGTTCGAATCCTAGGTGGTATGCTAAAACCTGACACTAGGTTCCCCGACCTCGACCGGAATCAACGCTTCGGACCCATATACCAAAGAAAATGGGGTTTCCCCCGTGCTCGACTTTGACGTCGTTCGATATGCCCATAGCACCTCGAGCAATACTTCTCTCCATTTTCCCTTTGCATCATCGAACCTTTTCTTCAAGTTTTGAATGATGGTTTTGTTTGTGGAATCGGCCTGGACATTTTTGCTTGGGTGATAGGGAGTTGATAGAATCCTTTTGATTTTATGGTCCTCAAGGAATTTTGTCACTTTGCTGCCGATGAACTGCTTCGCATTGTCACATACTATCTCGGGGGGTATCTCGAACCGACATACAATGTGATCCCATATGAAGTCGATGACCTCTTTTTCTCTTATTTTTTCGAAGGCCTGTGCTTCTACCCATTTTGAAAAGTAGTTAGTCATAAACAAAATAAATTTAGCTTTACCTGGCGTCGTTGGTAAGGGGCCGATGATGTCCATCCCCCATTTCATGAATGTCCATGGGGATAGGACCGAATGGAGTTGTTCACAGGGCTGATGGATCGTCGATGCGAACCTTTGGAATTTATCACACGTTCGAACGAAGTCCTTAGTATCTTTTTCCATGCTATCTCAATAATACCCTGCTCTAATCACCTTGCGAACCAAAGAATTGGCACCAGAGTGATTCCCATAAGTGCCTTCATGGATTTATCGTAGTACATAATCGGTGTCCCCCGGTCCTAAACACACTGCCAGTGTTCTGTCAAAGGTTCTTCTATATAATGTTCCATTTTCATCGAGTGAGAATCGAGCTGCTTTGGCTCGTAAGGCCCTCGACTCTTTTGGGTCCGAGGGGAGCTTTCCGTGCTTCAAGTATTTGACGTACTTATTCCTCCAATACCATGTCAAACTTGTTGAATTTATTTTCACATGGTCTTCTTCCACCACCGATCTCGACAATTGGATGACAGTCCCCGGGACAATGTCATCTTCTTCAACTAATGACCCCAAATTTGCGAGTGCATCAGCCTCACTATTCTGTTCTCGAGGTACATGGACCAGTGTCCATTCCTTGAAGCGATACAATGTCACTTGAAGTTTGTCTAAGTACCTTTGCATTCTGTCTTCTCGAACCTCGAAGCTCCCGTTCACTTGGTTTACTACCAAAAGAGAGTCACACTTGAACTCAATGACCTCTTCTCTCAGGCCCTTGGCTAGTTCGAGACCTGCAATCATGGCCTCATACTCAGCCTCATTGTTAGTCAATTTCAAGGTTTTGATAGATTGCCTAAATGATGCTGCCCGTAGGCGGTTTTAAAACAATACCGTGACCGGACCCTTTCACATTCGAGGCACCCTCTGTGAAGAGGGTCCATACCACCGGTGATGTACCCATTTTTAGCAAGAGTTCTTTTTCTACTTCGGGTACGAGGGCAGGCGTGAAATCGGCCACGAAGTCTGCCAAAATTTGAGACTTGATAGCCGTTCGGGGTTGATAATCGATATCATACCCTCCAAGTTCGATGACCCATTTGGCCAACCGGCCCGATAATTTGGGCTTATGAAAGATATTTCGAATTGGGTACGTAGTCAATACACATATAGGATGACATTGAAAATATGATTTTAATTTCCTAGATGCACTTACTAATGCAAGAGCTAACTTTTCTAAATGTGGGTACCTGGTTTCAGCATCTCCTAGTGTCCGACTTACATAATAAACAGGAAATTTTGTACCTTGTTCTTCTCGAACCAACACGCCACTTACCGCTACCTCGGATACGACTAAATACAAGTAAAGCTTTTCATCCTCCTTTGGAGTATGAAGAAAGGGTAGGCTCGAGAGATACCGTTTTAATTCTTCTAAGTCTTGTTGACACTCCGGATTCCATGCGAAGTCGTTCCTCTTCTTGAGTAAGGAGAAGAAATGATGACTCCGATCCGATGATCTCGAGATAAATCGGCCTAGGGCAGCTATCCGTCTGGTTAACCGTTGTACAACTTTCACATTGTTTACGACGGCGATTTCCTTGATGGCTTTGATTTTTTCGGGATTGATCTCGATCCCCCTGTTCGACACCATGAATCCTAAGAACTTCCCCGAGTATTTCTCAAGGTTGAGTTTCTTGTTGTATTTTCTTAGGATATCGAATATTGCTTGCAAATGAGTCAAATGGTTCTCTACGCGCAGGGACTTAACTAGCATGTCATCAATATAAACTTCCATAGATTTTCCTATTTGATGTTCGAACATTTTATTAACTAAGCGTTGGTATGTAGCCCCTGCATTTTTAGCCCGAAGGGCATTACGTTATAGCAATATGTACCAAACTTTGTGATAAATGAAGTCTTTTCCTGGTCCTCCGGGTTCATTCGAATTTGATTGTACCCGGAGTAAGCATTGAGAAAAGTAAGGATCTCGTGGCCGGCCGTGGCATCGATCAATTGATCAATTTTGGGAAATGGGAAAGAGTCCTTAGGGCATGCTTTGTTCAAATCTTTGTAGTCTATACACATTCTAAGTTTGTTTCCCATTTTAGGGACTACTACTACATTAGCTAGCCACTCGGGATACTTAACTTCCCTAAGGGACCCTATCTTAAGGAGTTTGGTTACCTCGTCTTTGATGAATGCGTGCTTTAACTCAGTCGGAGGCCTCCTATTTTGTTTCACCGGTTTAAATCTGGGATCGACACTTAGTCGATGGGTGGTTATCTACGGTGGGATCCCTGTCATATCTAAGTGGGAGAAATCAAAGCAATCAATGTTGTCGATAAGGAATTGAATGAGTTTGTTCCTGAGTTCGGAGGTTAGCCCCATTCCCAGGTATACCTTTTGTTCCGGCAGGTGCTCGATCAATACCACCTGTTTGAGTTCCTAGATCGTTGACTTCGTCGCGTCGGACTCCTCGGGGATGACGAAAGCTCGGGGAGTTAGGAAATCTTCTTCTTCGTCCTCGACCACCTGTTCCTCGATCACCTGTTCCTCGGGCTCATCCAAGGACATAAGCTGTGATTGCTATTTGGCTACTTGTTTGTTCTTGTAGTTCGACTTTTCTGATGTAGATGGCGTCGATACTGGTGTCACGTCATGGACTGCAAACATCTCCGTAGCTGCATGCTTCTCCCCATATACCATTTTCACGCCATCTTTTGTTGGGAACTTCATCATTTGATGAAGGGTTGATGGAAATGCCCTCATGCTATGGATCCACGGCCTTCCAAGCAAAACATTATACCTCATGTCACCTTCGATGACATGAAACTTTGTGTCTTGTATGGTTCCGGCCATGTTCACTGGGAGGATGATTTCCTACTTCGTTGTTTCACTTGCCATGTTGAAGCCATTCAAGACTCGAGATGCTGGTATGATTTGGTCGAGCAGCTCGAGTATCTCCACAACCCTCGATCTTATTATATTTGCTGAGCTACCTGGATCCACAAGAACACGTTTAACTTGAACTTTATTTAAAAGAATAGAAATTACCAGTGCGTCGTTGTGAGGCTGCGATAAGCCCTCGGTGTCTTCCTAATTGAATGTGATCGTGTCCTTGGGCATGTAGTCCCGAGTACGCTTCTCCCTTGTGATTGATACTTTGGTGCGTTTGAATATGGGTCCCTGTGGGACGTCGACTCCGCTGATGATCATGTGAATGACATATTGGGGCTCCTCTGGTTTGTTCTTCCTGTTGGCGTCTCTTTCTCTGGAGTGGCTTTTGGCCCTGTCACTGAGAAATTCTCGAAGCTGCCCCTCATTGAACAATCGGGCTACTTCCTCTCTCAAATGCCTGTAATCCTCGGTCATGTGCCCATGTGTGCCATGATACTTGCACATCAGGTTGGTATTCCTCTGAGAAGAATCAATTTGCATGGGTTTAGGCCATCTGGTATCTCTGATTTTCCCAGTGGCCGAGATGATACCCGAGGCATCGACGCTAAAGTTATATTCTGATAATCGGGGTGCCTCTGCCGGTCTCGAGTGCCTCTCGAACACTGTCTTACTCATGAGTCCCCTAGAATTCTGACCTCGATCTGCTCTTCGATCATTCAGAGGTATGTTACGCCTCAAAATGTTCCTTCGATCTTCGATGTACGACTGATACCTCTCTTTATTCGGTGTCGATTCCCTGTCTACTTCTCTCGAATATTTTACTGCTAACCTGTTTGGATTGACCGAGCCCGAGGGGGCCCCCAAATGATCATCTTCGACCCTAATCTTCGACTGGTATCTGTTGTGCACATCCGCCCAAGTCACGGCAGGATACTTGATTAAGTTTTGTTTCAACTGCCTCGATGCTATCGAGCTCCGCTCATTCAAACCCTGGGTAAAGGCTTAAACATCCCAGTCATCGGAGACTGGTGGAAACTTCATTCACCCCCACTGCTTAACGTCGGGTTCCCTCCACATACATATGAAAAGTAAGCCAACCTTTCCAACTGGAATCGAGATACAAATCGTGATGTGCTCATTGGGAGCGGTCATACCGTTGTATTTGGGAATATCTGGCATGCAAAACTTCTTCGGAATAGGCTTCGGGGTTGCACTCGGGGGAATGGTTTCTGCACAAATTTCTTAGAGTCCAGTCCTTTCAAAATCGGTGGTGCTCCTGGTATTTTGGTCGACCCTCGAGTTGTACGTTTCCACCTTTTTATCGTTATCCTCGATCCTTTTTTCTCCCCACTCGACCCTCTTTGTGAGTTCTTCGAGCATTCTCATGATTGTGGGGTTGGTCCCTGACCCATTGTTGCTCAATCTTTCCGGGATTGGTTCAGCACGATGAGGAGTTTCTGGTCCCACTACACTCAGAGTCTTTTGCTGACTCTGCAACTGAGCAATGGCAATCTGTTGCGCTTGTAACATCTCGAAAATCACTTGGAGACTAACTTCCCCATCTCCTCGACCCTGTGTTCTTTGGCCACCGGGTTGAAAATTTCTGCGCATGCTCCCTCCGACGTCAGTTCCCAAATCGACTTTTATAGCAATGTGTGAACCAACGACGAGGGGGTTAGGAGCTGGTGCTACCGTAGGGTTGAGCGGTGGCACACCGTCCCTGAAGCTATTGCATTTTTATTTTCCCCGTTGAATCCGAGGCCGTCATTACCAGGCATAGGTGTGTTTGCTGAGTTCTACATGCTTTATCCTGAAACCAATGAATCTTTGACAAGAAAAAGGGTGAAGAATAACGTGTGTTATCAAAAACTTAGCACTGAAATAATCACTATTATTTTTAGCCCCACTGTGGGCGCCAAACTGTTTACCTCGAAAATACAAGTAGCAATTAAATATGATTTGTGGTTTTAAATATACATGATCTAGTTCAATACTAATTAATAAACAAGTAATATCAAGTTTAAATGAGTATGACTGATGAACCATAGCAATGTTACTAGGGCAGTAGGGACCTCAAGCTTGATGTTCTCGATGACCTCGAGGTGGATTAGAGATGATAAAGCAAGAACAATAAAGTAAGAGCTATAAAGCTGAAGAACAATTCTGAAGTGCAATAAACGAGAAACGTAAGGTAGTATATTCTTTTTTCCAGTGAAAAGATGATTCTTACAAATGATTGGGGTTCTCTTTATATAGGAAGGAAAACCCCAAATAAGGTACATTTCTATTTACAATAAAAATTCTTTTGGTACAGCTGTATAACCACCTAGTACGGATTCGTACGAATCTATCATGAAATTTACGCCTTGACCTTTGTGCCCCTGAGAAATTCCCGGTCTTTCTTGAGTGTGTTTGAAATGGTACTATCTCGACATAGACCATGTTGGCCTCTGATTTGCTCCCCCGAGGTGCGCATTTTTCAGCTGGACCTGATCCCTTCTTCGAGTTGCCCGAACTCGAGCTCGGGGTACAATTAAGACCTCGAAATCGGGCTCTCCAATTTTGACCGTATACATTCCTAAAAGTCACTAACCAGCACCAAGGAAGGTGAATATGCTAATGGTGGGTACATAGATCGAGTTGGTTCAGTTTTTGTTTCTCCCAAATGCACACGCAAGTATACGTGGTCGTACAAGTAATATAGGATTGTAAGTCGAGATATCTTACCCACATGGACTTGTGATTAACTATAAACTAAATTAAACCAAACAATTAATCTATTCAAGCGAATCCTAACGTATGAACATTTAACTAAAATTAATCTAGAATAGCAAATTTAGAGATTAAAGAAAACAATGACAAGCTTAAAGACAAATTCAATGTAAGTGAATATTCTAGAGCTATAGGTTAGCTAACAATCCCGTTGAGTTTTCCACTTAACTCGTCTAATTAATTTATCTGGTTTATTGGTTGACAAGGTTAATATTGCTCGTAGCTTTCTCCCAAAGTACTACCCGCATATTCAAGCTAATCTAACGCCTATATTCCTATGGAATTAGGATTAACAAGAACGCATTAATAATTCATGTATAGTAACCAAGAAAGGCGATTAGGTATATTCCTATCTTAACCACAAATTCGCTCCCCACTCAGAGTTAAGTTCTTGCTCTACTCAATCATACAGGCAATTTAGAATTCCCTCTCCCGAGTTCAATCCTATATTCGTAGATAGTATTCAATTGGTGATCAACCAATCAAATAATTAAACGCAAGATTGAATAAATAAACTAATATGATAAAATAATAAAAAATAATTCAAGCTTCAAACTACAACGTTCATGCAACACCAAAACTCTAGAACTAATAAACTATGAGATTAAAGGAAAAGAAGAGAAGAGAAACTAGTTAAAAGCCTCCTCCAAGCGTGGTGTGTATTCTAAGCCTGTCAAACACGCCAGATTGATCGTTTCAGGACCGGCCCAGACCGGTTGAAACCCGGCCCGACCCAGCATTTAGGGGGCTTGGTTAGGGAGGGTTGGTCCGTTCACATAAATATATTCGGTTAACCGGACCGGTCAAACACGATCAACGCACGTTACTGTAGAACCGGTTAACCGGCCCGGCCGGACCGGCCCAGACTGGTTAAACGACTAGTTTCTAATTTATTTATTTATTTTAATGGTCTTATGGCCATTGGCAACAGTCAGTTGCATTTGGCCGTTGCCCACCGGTTGGTTTTGCAGAAATAGCCTTTTTGGGCAATTTTTTTTAAAAAACAACACTTTTGTAATTACTAATTTAGCCCTTTAAAAAACTATAAATACACCCCCCCATGTTCTTCATTTCTTCACTCATCTCTCATTTCTCAAACTCATATTCTCAATTATAATTCTCTCATTCTTCACCTAAAGTGCAAACAACTATTTTGCTCTTATTGTTTTTTGGAATTTAATTTATCGTATTATTTATTATTTGAAGTTTGAACAATTGAACTTCAAACTTTGAACAATTGACGTTTCTTCGTGGTGACATTGGAGTTGAAAAATCATCAAGTGTTCAATTTATTGCCGAATTCGGTGCACTCCCTCCAACTCTTTCTCTTATTTACTATTTTATTTGCATATTTAATTTTTGCTAGTAGTTAAATTTTCACAATATGTTTAATGCTGCAAAAGGAGTTTGTAGTAAGGTTGCTAATCGGGGTAATCGAAAAAATAGAAAAAGAGGTACTACTTCATCATCTGGTAGTAATTTAAATAGTCCTACTGCTACACATGTTTCTGAAACATCACCTGATAATAATATAGATTATAAAATTACAGGAAGATTTCAGTATAGAAGATAATGAATTAGAAATTGAAGATGAGACACCACTTACACCTAGTAGTGTTGGAGCTTGTGGCAGGGATGGTGGTCATGGTGCTAGTAGTAGATCACTTGTGGCCCCGACTACTAATCGGAGAAAAAGAAGTAAGGTTTGGAAATTTTTTGACGAAATAGAGAATTTTGATAGAGTTAGATGCAAAATTTGTAAAGATTATTTTAAACATAAGACTGGAGGACAATTAGGGGGGACAGGGAAACTTAGTAGACATATGAGAATTGAGAATCCTATAGAATGGGGCTCTGATTTAGATGAAAATCAAGGAACTCTAAACCCTAGTACTAGAGAACTTATGAAGTATGATAAAATGAAGGATCGTGAGGAGTTAGCAAAAATGATTGCTTTGGGTTGTCTACCTTTTCTTTTGCTTCGTCATCATATCTTATTATGTATATTCAAAGGATTTATAATTCTTTATTTAAAGGTATACCTAGAAGTACTTGTAGATCTGATATCTTTAGACTTTATGGACAATATCAAACATACGTACGTTATTTGTTTGACCACCTTCCTCGTAGAGTTTCTCTAACTTCTGATATTGGCCATGCTGTTAATGGAAATGATTATTTGACAAGTACATTTCATTGGATAGATGATAATTATTGTATGCAAAAACGTACTATCACTTTTAAATATGATGAAGATCAGAGTCATACTGTTGTGTTTATAAGTACTACTATTTACGAAGTTGTTGAATTTTATAAGCATAAGAAAAAAATATTGTGTATGTCTTTTGATAATGCTTCTAACAATAATGCCGCAATTTTAATATTAAAACTGCATTTGCAACCACCACTTGACGAAATTTTTCATGTTAGGTGTGCATGTCATGTTTATAATTTAATTGTTAAAAGTGGCCTTGATTTATTTTTAACTGAGATTATTCATGTTAGAATAGTAGTTGGTGTTATACAATGAAATAATAGACTATCTAGAATTAGGGAATTTAATAATAAGAGTACCGAGCATAACCTTAAGCCCAGATTCATGCCAGACAAAATTGTTACTAGACGGAATTATACATATATATTTTAAAAATTTTGCTACAAATATAGATTGCCAATAACTGAAGTTGCTAATGCGTTGTACTGATCCAAACCGTATGTTAACAACTACTACTTGGGAGGCCATTAGTGATGTTGTTAAATTTTTACATAAATTTTATACATCTACTGTTGAGTTTTCTGAAGCATATTACCCTACTGTTACTATGGCTTTAGTGCATATAACTGAAATTTCTTTTCTACTCTCTGAATTTAAGAAGAAAGAAAAATATAAGGATGCAGTTGAAAAAATGCAAGCAAAATTCAAAAAATATTTCTTTCCAATTCCTCTGATTTACTTAATTGGTGTTGTTTTAAATCCTTCTATTAAGACATATGATTGTCACCAATTAATCAATGCCTTATATACTTATATGGAGATTGGACCAACTGAAACCATAGATATATATATTTGTATGAACAAGATAAATGATTATTTACAACAATTATATAATTATTATGCAAATACATTTGATGCTGCTGCTCTTAATGTAGACAATGTTAATCCCAATATGTATTGTACCACTTCTACTACTATGGATGATGATGAAGGCCTTGATAGCTTTAATATTTTTTTCTACATTTTCTAACACTCAAACCAGTAGCAGGAACATTGATGAACTTCAATTCTACTTGCAAAAGCAAAAAGACCCTAGGAATTTTCACCGTTGGGATGGTGGCGTGAGAATGGAAAGCAATTTCCCGTTCTTTTCGCTATGGCTCGGGACGTGCTGAATGCGTCAATTTCAACTGTTGTATCAGAGAGTGCATTTAGTCAAGCAAGACAACAACTTGGAGACACCCGTCACTCATTGGGAAGCAATGCTTTGGAAGTTTTAGTATGTTTCAGAGATTGGATTAGATCAGAACAAAGAAATCAGCGACGTGAAGATGTTGATAGCCCAGAAGACGAGGAACTTGGAGATATATTAACACATGGTAACCCATCTGAATTTAACACCCCAGAAGATGGCCAAGAAGTTCATATTGATTATGAAGAACTTACTAAGTCAAGGCAAAACCTTTGAATTTACTCTTTTGTCGTTAATTTACTTGTTGTTAAATGTAAACCTTTCAATTTGTAAGTTTGAATTTTGAAATAAATGTAGCACTTGCAATTTATAAGTTCAATTTTTTACCATCTTCATTGTATTCTTTATATTTTTACTTTATATTAATATAAATTACAATAGTTATACAAAATACAAAAAAAATAAAAAAAAAATAACACTAACCTAGCCCGGCCCCTTGGATCAGTAACCCTTACGGTTCATTTTTTACCCGGATGGACCCGGACTCGTTAAGCCTGGTAAACACTAACCCGTAATCGGCCCTCATTGGAAACCGACCGGTTTCATTTTTTCCCAACTCGGACCGGCTCGACCCACCCGTTTAACACCCTTAGTGTGTTCCTCCACATGAATTCTCCTTGAAAGTGGAAAAACTCCCCTAAAAATAGTGTTAAATGACTATTTATATATATAGGAAAAAGACCTAAACGAAATAACCAAGTCCAAAACAAAATAGGAGACGAAACAACTTTGAAACCCGGACCATGCATCGCCACATGGAACGCACGAAGCAGCTCGTGCTTGACCTCGCGTCGCGAACCCTAACGCGAGGAATTTCTCTCGCGCTGCTTGCTTCTTTGCTGATTTGTTTACAAATGTGCTGCCTGGACACTTCAATTTCACGTCTCTACTTCTTTCTTTTCTACATTTCACTTCTTTGCATAGTCTCTTTTTGTCTTCTTTTGCATTAGTATTCAACCCTTGTCTCAATTATTCTTTCTTCATCAATAATTTCCTTATTATTATATAATCATAAGGCCATTGTTTTAGTGCATGAATTATACTTTAAATATTTACTTTGCTCCAATTTCATCTTCAATGTACCTACACATAAAATAGACTCAATTAAGCATAAATATAGTATAGTTTAGCATTAAAGCTCCAAAATGTAAGATAAGTAATGCACTAAAAATATGAAATTATAGTCAAACATCACTACCCCACACTTAAATGTTGCTCGTCCTCGATCAATCAAACTACACTTTATATAGACACGACCTTTTTAAACAATTCTCCTAATTCATCACACCAAAATCTTTAAAATAGACTAAGCACAAGAGTGTAACATCTTCACCTCAAGATTTAACTCATAAGTACCATGCATTATTCACAACTCGCTCACTTACTCTAACATAGAGGTCAATGACCTTACCTTTCCTTCATGAGTCAAGTGCCCTCACACAACAATAGAGTTTAGTTCCACACAAAATAAAATTAAAGAATAATTAGGAACTCAAGATAGAAATTCACTCACTCTCAGAAATAACATTCATATTCCACAAAAGATGCACCATAGGTTTGCCCGTAGTGTACTACTTTACTAATCGAGCTCATTCAGTCTAGGATCAAGTAAGACTTTAATTGGTTGTAATATAGGTTGTGGGTCGGGTATGATACATTTAGATATAAAAGTGACTACACATCCCTAAGCACTTTAATACATACACTATAACATTTAAACCCCACACATATTTCAAACTGTAACTCCACCTTCACATTAATGTATATTAACTCCATACTTTTGTAAGCACAATTACATCAAGAGTCACCACTATCAAGAAATATTTTTCACAACAATTCAACTATTTTTTTCTTTCTTTCTTTTTCAATTCAAGTGGCTTTTATTATTTTTCAAAACAATGCACCTTTCTCCTTATTTCATTAGTTCCACTCAAAATCCAAACCAATCACCCCACACTTTAAATTTTACAAAGTTCATATCAAGTGCTCATGAGAGGTGAAAAGGTTCAAATAGATGGTTAATACAAACAAATGGTAAGGCTTGTAATGTGGTTGTCAAAGAAACAGGATTACATGCTCAAAAGGTTAACTACGATACATAACAATTAGGCGGGTAACCTATATATAGCTGGCTCAACAAAGAAATGCCTATATCACTTCCAAGACTGAAGAACACTACTATTTTTCTTTGCAAACACATAGGGAAAGTTCTAGACATCAAATGAAATGCACAGAATAGCACATAAGACCTCACACACACATGGCACATAACTCACTCATGATTGGACTCATCAAGACAATGTAGTCAAAACAGTTAAGCAAAGTTAAGATCATATGATTTAAGGTACTTATACAACAGCAAAAAACTGAGCCTAAGCGTCATAACCAAAGTACTCACTATTCTCAAGGCATAACAAAGTCAAGAGATATTGTTTCAATTCAATTCATCTCACAGTGGCTCCTGCTCCTAAAAAAAATAAAACTAACTACACTCGGTTCAAATAAAACCCTTGGAAAAGAACCGCGGCACAAAGAAAAATCAAGGGGGACTTATTACACTACCTAACAAAAGAAAATCTTTTTGTCCTTTTTCTTTAAACTTAAATCCCTCAAGAAACCTGTCCAATGAAATCCATCATCGGGAGAAGTCCAATTTTTCTACTTTTTTCATTTTCTTTTTCGATTTTTCATAGCTACTAAAATACTACACAAATATAAAAACAAAAATGAAAAGTTAATATTTTTCTAACATCCTACAACTAATTATATAAAGAATTCTCCCACCCCACACTTAAAAGAGTGCAGTGTCCCCAATGCACAAATAAGCAAAACAATGACGAGGGTGAACAAAAAAATCCCTGAAAGGCCAAAGGCCAAAGCAATAAAGGCTCACGGTACTTAGACTTCCCCCAAGCATGGTCCTTTGTGTTGCACCCCACACTTAGTTCTCACCATCGAGCTCGCATTTACACTCTTCCAATGACTTTGCCTCATATGCTTATAATACTACAAAACAAAAATAAATACAACAACAATAATAATAAAAAAAATAGAAATAGCCAAAAGTAGTAAAGATGGGTTGCCTCCCAACAAGCGCCTGATTTAACATCGTGGCACGACGCCATCACTTTCACTACTTTTCCTTCCATTTTGATGATATAAATTGTTCCCCCAATTTTGCATTAATTTTTCTATCACGTTCCTGGGGCGATGGTGTAAAAATAAAGGAACCATACAATAGGTATCGCATCTTGCACTTCTTGGCCTTTAAGTGAGGGATGTCATTTTGTCTCCTTGGTATGGTAAATTTCAAGATATAAACACTTTGTTCCTCATCTATTGACTCCTCCATATGCTCGAACGGATCAATTCCCATGTAACCAACCAAACATAATGTTAAAAAATATTTAGAATGAGGTCCAATACGGTCCAACCCTAGAATCGCTTCACTTTTGACATCCTCACTTTTGCACCCTTTGTCAACTTTGGCATTATTAATAATTTGGCCGAATAGTTGGCATTTCTCTTTTTGCTCCATAAGTTGGCCAGAATCTACAACAATTGATTGTAGGGCATCAGATGCCTCAACCTTTTTATTCAATTGAGCCTACATGTCATGGATATCTGAGCCAAATTGGTCTATCTCTTACCTGAGCTCAGTTCTTGACTTCTTTCGTCTATCAGTTGTTCTGCTATAGTTGACAAACCATTATGTAGAACCCCATGAAATTTTACCAGTCGAGCTTGTTCGTCTGGCCAATATTGGCTCATGATATCTTCTTCTTCAAAGTAATCTTCTTGTGGGAACTCTCTATCTTCGTCGAGTTGAGGTTCTTCTTGGAAAGTGGCCATTAATTCATCCATTCTAGCATGGAGTCTTTTGATCGCTAAGGCGTCAAGATCTTGTTGCTCGGTTACTTGCCTCATCATGTCCTGTTGCTCGGCTATCGCTTGCCTCATCATGTCCATAATACGCGCAAGCAGTTCCATATCCTCCACTCCCTTGCTCCTATCAAACTCATAAACATTATTAGAAATACTATAATAAGAGCTCTGAGAATACTAAGAATTAGGACAACCATCCCAATGTCCACCTTGACAACCACACACATTACAAAAATTCCACACATAAGATTGAGATGCACAATTTTTCCACAAGTGTGGTCTTCCACAATATGGACAAGGATCACCATAATAAGAATAACTAATATTCGACCAATTATCATTCCAAAATACTATATCCACAAAGATAGTAAATCTTAAACTAAGATAAAAATTTAAAACTTGTATAGACAAAGAGTAAAAAATCTAATCTAGTAGACTAGTTAATTTTTAAGTCCCCGGCAACGGTGCCAAAAACTTGTTACACCCAAACGCACACGCAAGTATACGTGGTCGTACAAGTAATATAGGATTGTAAGTCCAGATATCATACCCACAGGGAGTATGATTAGATATCAACTAAATTAAACTAAACAATTAATCTATTCAAGCGAATCCTAACATATGAATATTTAACTAAAATTAATCTAGAGTAACAAATTAAGAGATTAAAGAACACAACGACAAGCTTAAAGACGAATTCAATGTGAGTGAATATTCTAGAGTTATTGGTTAGCTAACAATTCTGTTGAGTTTTCCACTTAAATCGTCTAATTAATTTATCTGATTTATTGGTTGACAGAGTTAATATTGCTCGTAGCCTTCTCCCAAAGTACTACTCGCTTATTCAAGCTAATCTAATGCCTATATTCCTATGGAATTAGAATTAAAAAGAACACATTAATAGTTCATGTATAGTAACCAAGAAAGACGATCCGGTATATTCCTATCCTAACCATAAATCCGCCCCCACTCAGAGTTAAGATCTTGCTCTACTCAATCTTATAGGCAATCTAGAATTCCCTCTCCCGAGTTCAATCCTAGATTCGTATATAATATTCAATTGGTGATCAAGCAATCAAATAATTAAACGCAAGAGTGAATAAATAAACAAATATAATAAAATAATAAAAACAATTGAAGCTTCAAACTACAACGTTCATGCATCACTGAAAACTCCAAAACTAATAAACTATGAGATTAAAGGAAAAGAAGAGAAGAAAAACTAGTTAGAAGCCTCCTCCAAACGTGGTGTGTGTTCCTCCACGTGAATTCTCCTTGAAAGTGGCAAAACACCCCTAAAAATAGTGTTTAATGACTATTTATATGTATAAGAAAAAGACCTAAACAAAATAATCAAGTCCAAAACCAAATAGGAGACAAAACAACTTCGAAACACGAACCACGCATCGCCACGTGGAACGCGCGAAGCAGCCCGCGTTGGACCTCCCATCGCGAAGCCTAACGCGAGGAATTTCTCTCGCGTCTCTTGCTTCTTTGCTGATTTGTTTACAAATGTGCTGCCTGGACACTTCAATTTCACGTCTCTACTTCTTTCTTTTCTGCATTTCAATTCTTTGTATAATCTCTTTTTGTCTTCTTTTGCATCGGTCTTCAATCCTTGTCTCAATTATTCTTTCTTCATCAATAGTTTTCTTACTGTTATAAAATCATAAGCCCATTGTTTTAGTGTATGAAGTACACTTTAAATATTTATTTTTCTCCAATTTCATCTTCAATGTACCTACACATAAAATAGATCCAATTAAGCACAAATATAGTATAGTTTAGCATTAAAGCCTCCAAAAGTAAGGTAAGTAATGCACTAAAAATATGAAACTATAGCCAAACATCAGTTTTTATCAAAATTAAACTAAACCAACTATATCGATTTGAATCGGTTCGTTTTGTGATTTTTCGGGTATTTTCGTTTTTTTGTTACATGAAAGTATTTCAATCTTTTTAAAAAAAAAGTTATGTATAAAAGTTTGATAAGTAAATATATATTTAGTATTTACTAAAAATTGATAAACACATGATCTATTAAAAAAATTCTTACGGGAGAATTTTTTTAGTAACACATGATAGTTATTTTCTTAATCGTCTAACCATAATTTTTCGTTGATGCGCTTTCAAAGGTAACCGAACTTAATGATTAAACAAAAAAGTTAATATGATGCCTAAATAATAATATATTTTATTTAATTTTAAATTATTGAAATACCATTTTAAATAACACTTGATAAGAAAGTGATACAACTAATTATTTAAAGTAACTAAAAATGAATGCACTTCATAGTTCTATTAAATATTATATCCCATGAGAGGATCCCAAAGATTTTTAGACATTTTTTAAAGAAAATTCTATATTAAGTCTTAAAAGTATATATAAAAATTATATATTTATATGTCAATTTTGTTCGAATTTTTTTAACTCAATACCAAATCAAATCAAACCAAATTGTAGGCATATAAATTTTATTAAAATTAAATTCATAAAATAATTTGTATTTTATTGGTCCAAATAAATATTATGGGCTAATATAATGGAAATATATATATAATTCCAATATATATGGGTAAAATAAATAAGTCTTAATCCATTGGGCTAGCCCATTTAATTGGCTTAAAAGTGATAAGCCCACTTCATTAAGCCTAAGATGACATCTTCCTAGAGGCCCAGTTTGGTGCCACATGTCAAATGACGTGGCGCGCCAAGTCAAACGGAAGATCCAATAGGATCATGCCACGTGTCAAAATGACAAGGCGTGTCAAGCCAAATAAAAAAGCCAATGAAACCGCGCCACATGTGCAAGTGACATATTCTGGCTAATCAAATGCGGCCTTGTCACACTTCAATTTGATTGGTCGGAAAGAGTTTGTTCTTATCATAACTCTTCTCTTCCACAACTATAAATAGGGGTCTTCATAACCCAGAAAAGACACCAGAAGTTATAACAAGAAGCAAGAGAGAGCTCGTGGATCAAACACCGCAAATATCTCTACAAGTTTCAGGCTTCAAACAACCAAGTTCAAGTTCAAGAAATCAAGTTCAAGTTCAAGAAATAAGAACAAATCAAGTTCAAGCTCAAGAATGAAGAATAATTCAGGTATTCAAGATCAAGAACGAAGTCAAATAAAATACAAAGCGTTCAAGATCAAGGCTACTTGTTCGTGATAAAATTCATGGAAACAATCAAAGTGTTCGCGATGGATAAATCAAATTAAAATTCAAGATCAAGCTCAAAAGCCCTTGAATTTATATTGAAAAGAAGAATCAGAGGATTGATAGAGATTGTACACTCATATTATTTGAAATCAAATACTACGATTGTTGCAACATTTTTCAGTCTTGATTTTATTTTCTCGACGCAATTTATTATCTACAAATTCTGGCACGCCCAGTGGGACAATCTCTACCTCTCATCTCAACTTTTTAATCACCAAAGTTCAAGAACATTGAACTGGCTTCCAAGAAAATCAAATCCAATTCAACTTCCACCAAGGCTGCTAATTCCAGGTTCTATGCTGATGTGGAAATCATCCTTGATGTTACCTTTGGAAGCTTTGGACCAGTTACGAGGAGCAAAGAAAGCTCTTTAGGACAACAAGCACTCCAAGTATCGTCTGCATCAACCCCTGTTTTCGGATCTTCATCCTCAAAAGGAGCAAGATCTTCCACAAACACACCCGAAGAAGGAAGCGATGTTGCTGAAAAGATCCAGAAAACTCTTACTCTGCTTGACCTTTCCAAATCCAAGCACTATGTTGTGAAGGAAAATGATGATGCTTTGAGTGATGGATCCTCCCCACTTACACCACGTAGCATGATTCAATCGAGGATCAATCTGTCTGACAATCCATGCTACTCTTTATCGTCCACGAAAATCATGCAAGCCATAGTGACAAACACTTCATCTGTGGAGGAGCAGTTGGAAAACTTGATGAAAGTAATCGCTGGCTTGACCAAGTGTATGCAAATTCAAGATGCTAGAATTGACAAGCTAACAAATAGGGTGGGAATCTTTATGGAAGAAGAATCGACCCATGCGCCTAGCAAACTCCCAGAGGTTCCAAAGAGTAATTCTCCCCCAAGACAAGTTGCATCTGATAAGGCTATCCCTATCTCATCTGAAGGGATGATTCCAATTGATCAATTGAATAAGTTCATCGAAGGAACTATTAAAAGCAAGTAAGAAGTTGCTACCAAGTCTCCCTTACATATGCAAAGTTGTACACTACAAAAATCGATATGTTGAAGTGCCTACTGGCTATCAACCTCTAATGTTTCAACAGTTTGATGGTAAAGTCAATCCAAAGCAACACGTGGCGCACTTCGTTGAGACATGCAACAATGATGGAAATGCTTTTGATTTGTATACACCTCGAGGCGGGATCTATTGATAGCGGGGATCAACTAGAGCAAGAGTTCCTCAATTGCTTTTATAGCACAAGGCGCATTGTGAGCATGGTGGAACTTACAAATACTCGTCAACAGAAGGGTGAACCAGTTATCGATTTTATCAATCGTTGGAGGAATGCAAGCCTCAACTGTAAAGACAGGCTTAGTGAAGCTTCTGGCATAGAGATGTGTATCCAAGGTGTGCATTGGGTATTGTAAAGTATCAAGAGAAAGAGTACCCATTATGGATTCTGATGTGCCAGCTATTTTTGAAGAACTCCTCGTGTTAAATCTCATTGAGCTTCCGGAGATAAAGCGACAAAATGAAGCTGGGAAAACAAATGACCCAAATTACTGCAAATACCATCGACTTGTAAGCCACCCTCTGGAGAAGTGCTTTGTCTTCAAGGATAAAGTTATGGACTTGGCTTGCAAAAAGAAGATCGTGCTTGAAGATGAGAAAGCAAGAGAAAACCAAGTCTCTATCACATTTGGCTCATTCAATCCAGACCAATTATGTAGTTTTAAAGAAACTAAAGATGAAGAGTTACTGGAGAATAACAAAGTTGAAGACGGTCAACCTGAGGTTGATGAAGGTTGGACGTTGGTGACTCGTCGTAAGCGCCACAAAAGGAACCCACGAAAAGGATCAATGGAACAACCAACAAGAAAAATAATGGTGAAAATACCTAGGAGATGGAATCCAGTTAAACATGTAAAGAAAGCGAAAGAGGAGGTGCACCACCCTCAAAAGCGACGACATCCAGTGACTTTGGAGGAGTTTTTACCAAGTTTGTTCCGCACGAAGATCTCTGATAGGGGTATTGATTCCTCTTGTTTCCAAACTGACGAAGGGAAATAAAAGAGTGATGACCTACCGTTGGCACCAACTTCAGAAAAGCGTATCGAGTGCACTCCTCAAGAATTTAATTCTTGTGAGAAAAAAGTCACGTTCACAAGTGACGATCTTCTGCTAGGTGACACTCCTTATAACCGCCCATTGTACCTGGTTGGCTATATGCGTGACGAAAGGGCAAAATCGAATTTTGGTTGATGGAGGCTCCTTAGTGAACCTTTTGCCAATTCGCACTGTGAAAGAACTTGGTATTCCCATGAATGTACTCTCAGAAAGTCGTGTGATGATCCAAGGATTCAACCAAAGGGGGAAAAGAGCCATAGGCGCGATCAGGCTGGGAATCACTACAAGTGCATGGCTACATTTGATCGATGCGAAGACTTCATACAATGTATTGCTTGGAAGGCCTTGGATACATGAGAATAAAGTAGTTTCATCTACCTACCATCAATGTTTAAAATACTACAAGGGTGAAGTTGAGAAGAATATAGTTGTTGATGATGAGCCATTCACTGAGGCAGAGTCACACTTCGTCCAATGCAAAGTTCTACTTGAAGAACCTCATTGTGAAGGAGCTAAAAGTTGATGATGGCATGAAAAGCAAGAATGACGAGCCCATAAATAAAAGAGTTGAGGTGACTATTGGTAAAGCCAAAGCTGTTACTGAGGAGGTACACGCCAACGGGAATAAATCTCATAGAGGGGATATGGCGTCTTATGGAAATAAAGTAAGCCTCGCGCTCCAATATGTCCCTAAAAGGAAGAAAGACGAGGGCGAATCATCTAAAATCCAAACTAACACGCTAAAGGTGGTAACTCTTTCGATAAAACGGATTGAGGCAGTAAAGTTGTCCTCAAAGTCGCTTACAGGATTTGTAGCCCAAAATCGTTTGCAGAATGAGCAGATGAAGGTTTTGACCCTAACACTTACAAGATATTTGCAAAAGTTGGATACAATCCCAATGAGCCGTAAAAGTTAGGGAAGCTCCTAGCAGAAGACGCAACAAGGCAACCACGTGAAGGTTTGGGATACAAGCAACCGTCACCAGTGCGTATATCAATAAGAAGGGCGAGTAGCAATTATATCACTGTTGAAGACGAATATGCCGCTTCTAACAGGCCTTCTGTCTTTAATCGACTTGGAAAATCAACTGTGAGAACTTTCATATTTGAGAGATTGGATCCATTAAAGAAGGGGAATAAGTTCTAGAGAAATTATTAAAATACAAGAACCCCGCTTCGCCCAAAATTCAGAAGATTTCTAAAGATTTCCAAAGTTTGGTTCCTTCTAGAATGAAGCGACAAAAAAAAGTCATGGTTTCGTGTGATGAAGTACTAAAGGTGAAGCCATACACTAAAGAACGTGATGAAGACGAAGAAAGTGTGGGTTCTTCGTATCATGTTACTACATAAAGCGAGCATGGTGTTTTATCTCTAATGGAGGATGACGAGAAATTGGACGATGTTTCACCGTGTTATCACATATCCTTCAACGATGAGGACTCTCAGGAAGATGAAGATGTGGAAGAAACTCCACCTGAACTTGAAGAAGGAGTGAAGACTACAGTTGATGCCTTAAAAGAAGTTAAGTTGGGCACCGATGAGGAACCAAGACCCACCTACCTAAGTTATTTATCAGAATTTGACGAAGAAAGTACTTATATTGAGTTACTCAACGAGTACAGGGATGTCTTTGCTTGGAGCTACAAAGATATGCCTGGCTTGGACCCGAAAGTAGCAGTCCATCACCTTACCGTCAAGAATGGTGCTCACTCTGTTAAACAAGCCGAAAGGCGCCTTAGGCCGGACTTGGTTCCCTTAATTGAAATCGAAGTTAACAAACTCATCGAAGCTGGCTTTATTCGTGAAGTTAAATACTCGACATGTGTTTCAAACATTGTCCCTGTAAGGAAGAAAAATGGTTAGATTCGAGTATGCGTTGACTTCAGGGATCTCAACAATGCGTGACTGAAAGATGAGTTCCCGCTTCCTATTCCAGAGCTGATGATCGATGCTACTACTGGGTACGAGGCAATACCATTTATGGACGGTTCATCAGGCTATAACCAAATTCGCATGTCACCAAAAGATGAAGAGCTTACTTCATTTCGTACCCCCAAGGGTATTTATTGCTATAGGGTAATGCTTTTTGGCTTGAAGAACACTGGTGCTACTTATCAATGGGCTATGCAGAATATTTTTGACGATATTCTCCACAAAAATGTCTAATGCTATGTGGACGACTTGGTAGTAAAATCGAGAAAGAGGGGCGACCACTTGAAATACTTGAGGATAGTATTTGAGTTGCTCCGGAGGTACCAACTTAGGATGAATCCATTGAAATGCGCCTTTGGAGTTACTTTTGGAAAGTTCCTTGGTTTCATTGTCCGGCATCGAGGGATTGAAATTGACCAAACCAAAGTGGCTGCAATCTTGAAAATGCCTGAGCATCGGGATATTCATGAATTGAAAAGTCTGCAAGGAAAGTTAGCGTACTTTAGGAGATTCATCTCAAACCTAGCTGGGAGGTGCCAAACATTCAGTCGCCTTATGAAGAAAGGTGTCCCTTTCAAATGGGACCAAGCGTGTAGCAATGCCTTCGCGAGCATTAAATCCTACTTGATGAAGCCTCCGATTTTAGCAGCCCCTATACTTGGAAAGCCGCTGATACTATATATTTCGGCCCAAGAAAGGTCAGTTGGAGTGCTATTGGCCCAAGAAATTAGTGAGCGGAAAGAAAACTCTCTTTACTACTTGAGCAGGATGATGACACCAAACGAGATGAATTATTCGCCAATTGAAAATTTGTGTTTGGCGCTAGTCTTCTCAATTCAAAATTTGAAGCACCACTTTCAAGCTAATGTTGTTCGTCTTGTTTCTAGAGCAAATCTCATCAAGTTTGTGATGTCAAAACATGTCCTTAGTGATCGACAACAAGATGGTACCTCCAGTTTCAACAATTTGAAATCGTATAGATCCCTCAAAAGGATATAAAAGGACAAGTGTTAGCGGACTTTTTGGCAGATCACCCTATACCTGATGATTGGGAGCTAACTGACGAACTACCTAATAAGGACGCAATGGTCATTGAAGTTCAGCCTCCATGGAAGATGTACTTTGATGGTGCTGCACATCGCAGAGGAGCTGGTGTTGGTGTAGTATTTTTCACTTCTCAATGTGAAGTTCTGACCTACTCTCTTACGTTAACGCAGCTCTGCTCTAACAATGTTGTTGAGTATCAAGCACTAATACTTGGGCTTTAAATGGCTGCCGAAATAAAGCGACTGCAATTGCAAGTCTTTGGTGACTCTCAGTTAGTGGTCAATCATCTTCTAGGTAGTTACGAGGTCAAGAAACCTGAACTACGCCCATATCATGATTACGCTAAAAAATTAATGGGGTGTCTTGGTGATGTGACTATTCAGCATGTGCCAAGGAAAGAAAATAAGAAGGCTGATGCTTTAGCTGTCCCTTCATCATTAACCCTACCTGATCAAGTGCAAGTTACCGTATGCCAAAAGTGGGTAGTACCGCCGCCAAATAAGGCTGAAGGTGAAGAAAAATAACTCAAGTATCTTGTCGCTGTTTCTGAAGTTGAGAAAGAAGAATGGAGACAACCCATTATCGACTACTTATGCTATGAGATACTTCCAAAAAATTCGAGGAGAAGGATTGAAATCCGTCTTCGTGCGCCTCGCTTCCTTTATTACAAAGATACTCTATACAGAAGGTCATTCGAGGGAATACTCTTGTTATGCTTAGGGGAATAAGAAGTACTCCAAGCTTTGCAAGATGCACATTATGGGGTATGTGGGTCACACTAGCCTGGACCAAAGCTCCACTTCCATATAAAAAGGATGGGATATTATTGGCCAACGATGGTAAAAAATTGCTTGGACTATGCTCGAAGATGCAAGGCTTGTCAATTCCATGCGAATTTTATTCATCAACCTCCTGAAGTGTTGCACCCGAATGTTGCATCCTGTCCGTTTGACGCTTGGGGATGGGATGTCGTTGGACCACTGCCAAAGTCCTCTGGTGGGAACCTATACATCTTGGTTGCAACTGACTACTTCTCAAAATGGGCTGAAGCTATTGCTCTTAAGGAGGTAAAGAAGGAAAATGTTGCAAGTTTCATCCCAGTAAACATAATCTATCGCTTTGGCATTCCTCGTTACATAATAACGGATAATGGAAAGCCATTCGACAAGATTTGCGATCTCTTTGGCTTTAAGCAACGTAGCTCTTCGATGTACAATGTTGCCGCTAATTTTCTAGTGGAGGCATTCAACAAAATCTATGCAACATGCTAAAGAAAGTTGTCTCCAAATCCAAACGAGATTGGAATGACCGTATTGAAGAAGCTCTAAGGGTATATAGGACGACACACTGCACGGCAACACAAGCGACTCCTTATTCTCTCGTTTATGGAGTCGAAGTCGTCTTGCCACTTGAGCGTCAAATACCTTCATTACGACTGGCTATTCAAGAAGAGACCATTGATGGAGAAAATGCTCGACTTTGATTTGCAGATTTGGAGGCTCTTGATGAGAAGAGGTTAGAAGCTCAACAGAGTCGTGTTATCAAGCTCGATTGTCTCGCACCTTCAATAAAAGAGTTCGCCCGAGATCCTTTCAAGTAGGAGATCAAGTCCTTGCCATACGAAGACCCATTATTACTTCCCGTAAACCTGTAGGTAAGTTCACCTCAAAATGGGATGTGCCATATATCGTACAAGAAGCTTACTCAAGTGGGGCTTACAAGCTGGTTGATACAGATGGCATGAGAATTGTCCCAATCAATGGCAAGTTTTTGAAGAAGTATTATCCTTGAAGTTGCAACCCTCCTTGACGCATGAGCCTAAACTGCATGTTTGAACTCCCCTTGATGCATGATCCTAAACTACACGTTCCTATACTCCTGGCCCGCAAGAGTATAAACTGTGTACGACCCAAAAAAAAAAAATGAGTCCGCTAGGTTGAATGCCTCGAAAGAGGCAGCCTAGGCAAAAGTTAGGACAAAAACAATCCACATATTCTGAACTACGTTATGACTTGATCCTCTTCATCGAGGTACGGAGGAAAATTAGAGTTTTATTCTGAGTTCAGTCGTTAAGTTTAAAAGATACATAATCCCCCAATCATTGTCCGAATGAAGTGCGATGGAGTGTAATTCATTCAATCATCACTTGAAAATCGAGCTGAGATACCATTTTTCTGTTAAACTGCGGATCCCATTTGATTTAAAGGGGACAACCGCTATGGTAAATTGGTATCTTAAATAAAATGATTAATATCTTCTAGAAGTCTTCCAAGCATTTGCATTGAAGTCCGGGAATTCGTTATGCCTTCATGTTATCCGAACCTTCAAGTTTTTTTGGCAAGCCTTCACAATGTTTCAAATTCAGTGAGACTTGAACCCAAGAAATTTTGTGAGAATGAAGCTCTTGAATTTTAGCTTCTGGCAATTAAAAAGGTCTTGTTATCTCGAGGCTTCCCACACCAAGATAAATAAGTTTTGGTGAAGTCGCGCTAATTTGGAACTGTCGGCATATTAGAAACCAAAATCGACTTCGAACTATCATCTGAAACTATCCTTAAGATATTAAATTTTATATTTTGGATATGTTTTAGATTTTGAAGTTTAGTTTCCAATAAATCAAATGGTTCTTGATTTCGACATTCCTACATCAAGATACAAAAGTTTTGGTGAGGTCGCGCAAATCTGAAATCATCGCCGTGTCAGAATTTAGTATTGATTTCGAACTATTATCTGAAACTATCCTTAAGAAGTTTTGAATTTTGGAAATGTTATAGATCTGTAAGTTAAGTTTCCAAAAAAATAAAACGGTTCGTGATTCTGGCTTTCCTACACTACAATATGATTTTTTTGTAAGATTGCGCAAATTCGAGAAATTAAACGGTTCATTATTTGGACTATCCCACGACAAGATATGAATCTTTCGTTACAAGCGCGTAAAGCAGAAAATTATGCGACTAAGATAAATGTCGGGCAATGTAAAGCGAAAGAGAAACAATCTTATTTAAGATGAAATAAATATCCACTAGGTAAATCTAACGAAGATAAAGGGGAGATAATATTAATAGCCTAATCTAAACAAAACTTGTAGTTGATCAATTCTTGACAGCTAGTCTCCAAGTTGAAATCTTCAAGTCCGTCGGTCTTCAAGTTGAAGTTTTCACGTTCGCCACTCTTCAAGTTGAAATATTTAGGCCCTCCATATCTCCAAGTTGAAGTCTCACGTTCGCCACTCTTCAAGTTGAAATATTTAAGCCTTCCAAGTCTTCAAGTTCGTCGGTCTTCAAGTTTTAGTCTTCAAATTTGAAGGTCTTAAAGTTGAAATATTTAAGCCCTGCAAGTCTCCAAGTTGAAGTCTTCAAGTCCGTCGGTCTTCAAGTTTCAGTCTTCAAATTCGCCGATCTTAAAGTTGAATTGTTTAAGCCCTCCAAATCTTCGAGTTGAAGTCTGCAAAATCCGCCAAATCTTCAAAGTTTTCCAAGTGTTCAAGTCGATGTCGTCTTCGAGTTGAAGCTTTATAACTTTCCAATCTTAAGGTAGACATATAAGTCCTTTTGTACCTTAAGTTGGCCTCTTCGTGGGTTTGTCTTTACAATGAACTATAATTTTCATTGAGAGTAATCTCTTCGATAGTCGGATCATATTGAGAGTAATCTCTCCGATAGTCAGGTCATTTTGAGAGTAATCTCTCCGGTAGTCGGGCCACATTGAGAGTAATCTCTTCGGTAGTCGAGCCACATTGAGAGTAATCTCTCCGATATTCAGGCAAGGATAAATACCTATCCCCTCGCGCCCTAAGATTGTCTTCATCATGCATGGATTATCTCATTAAATAAGACCATATCCTTCTCGCGTGACCTAAAAAAAGAGAGTGAAAAAAGACGACAAAATCGGAAAAAAAAAAAACTAATTGTACCTGTCAATGATTCACTTGGCAGGCTTGTGAGCTGCGACTGATGCCAATTGAAGGGAAGGCATGACCCTATTCATAGAGCTTCCAAAGACGCTAGTCGATGGATTAATTGTGATGTGGGAGGAGTAATAGTTAGAGTCCAACATGGGTTGGTTATCCTAATTCAAGTTGAAAGGAGAAAGCTACGGGCGGCTACATACTGCATTTCCTAGAAGGAAATAATAAATTGGTATGGAAAACAGAAAACTAGCCGTGATTGGAAAGAATTCTTCCGATTTAGAGATGGAAGGGTATGCCGTAATTTAGAGGGACTCTTTTTCTAATTAAAAAGAAGTGAACATCCTTGTTTACATGAGATTTGAGTGCAAAAGGCCTACAAACTAGGCTTATTACTAATCAAATACTACTATGGGATCCAAGAAAATGAAAACGTGTCTGACATACAAGTCAAAAGGAATGTGACTCATTTTTCTATCTTGAATAAGAATTATAAAGGTGTTTAACAAGGATAAGACCCAATTGCAGCTATTGAACTAAAAAAAGGATTAAAAAACGTGAGAGCAAACTCTTAAGTCTTTCAGTAGCTATACTTCAAGCCTAGTTTTGAAATGTCACAAGTCTATACAACGATACGTTTTGAAGTAGGGATATTTGTAGGCATATAAACTTTATTAAAATTAAATTTATAAGATAATTTAAATTTTATTGGTCCAAATAAATATTGTGGGCTAATATAATGGAATCATATATATATATATATAAGTCCAATATATATGGGTTAAATAAATAAGTCTTAATCTATTGGGCTAGTCCATTTAATTGGGCTAAAAGTGATGAGTCCACTTCATTAAACCCAAGATGACATCTTCCTAGAGGCCCAGTTTGGTGTTACGTGTCAAATGACGTGGCACGCCAAGTCAAACGGAAGAGCCAATAAGATCATGTCACGTGTCAAAATGACAAGGCATGTCAAGCCAAATCAAAAGGTCAATGAAACCGCGCCACGTATGCAAGTGACATGTTCTGGCTAATCAAATGCGGCCTTGTCACACTTCAATTTGATTGGTCGGAAAGAGTTTGTTCTTATCATAATTTTTCCCTTCCACAACTATAAATAGGGGTCTTCATAACCCAGAAAAGATACCAGAAGTTATAACAAGAAGCAAAAGAGAGCTCGTGGATCAAACGCCGCAAATTTCTCCACAAATTTCAGGCTTTAAGCAATCAAGTTCAAGTTCAAGAAATCAAGTTCAAGTTTAAGAACGAAGAACAAATCAAGTTCAAGCTCAAGAACGAAGAACAGTTCAAGTATTCAAGATCAAGAACGAAGTCAAATCAAAAACAAGGCATTCAAAATCAAGGCTACTTGTTCGTGATAAAATTCGGGACAACAATCAAAGTGTTCGTGACGGAAAAATCAAATTAAAATTCAAGATCAATCTCAAAGACCCTTGAATTTATATTGAAAAGAAGAATAAGAGGATTCGTAGAGATTGTACACTCATATTATTTGAAATCAAATACTATGATTGTTGCAATATTTTTCGGTCTTGATTTTATTTTTTCGACGCAATTTATTGTCTACACAAACCTAATCGGTTTTTTTAATATTGACTTTTCGATTTGGTATTATTTTTCGATTTAATTTGAACACCCTTACTAATGGTCCTGCTTAATTGGCCCTTGATTGTATACTCATGTTAGTCCATTACCACACGAAATCGGTGGCCCTTGTAGTACAGGAGGGACGTTTGTGAATAAAGCCAACTAAGGCCGTGGCTCGAATTATCTTATTGACGCGTAGACATATATATATATATATGTACAATATCAAAGTACCCAGTGATATTGAAAATGTACTTCTATATATGCAGCTTCGTTTGGTCATTATTCTTGTTATTTGTCGAACTTGTCGTTTATTTTGTCAACAACGCTCGACTGTGGAAGGGAGAGGGTAAAATTAATTAAGTGCTAAAATTTTGAAGCACCATGAATTCTGATGATCACTAAAAATTTCAGATGCTCGACCAAAATTTTGACGATCACCGTAACTGATGATAAGAAAAATACAGAATATACGGGGCTTTTTCCCCTAAAATGTTACGGGTAAAAAGAATCATAAGTGACACAGAAGTATCCGATTTGTCTCATTGTCTCCTTTTGACATTATAAAAAGTTATACGAGATAATAGGACAAATATTAAGTTCAAAAGTCATAAGCTGTGACTTTTAACTTGTTTAAGTATTTTTTAATTTATTTTAAGTGGTTTATCAATTTTGACAAATACTGAAAAAAATTTAAAAAAAATTAAAAGCTAATTTGATCATAGTAAAAGTCAATTCAAACACCTTCTTAACTTTATGCAAATTTGCTAATATACTTGAAGAAAGATATCCGATCAGTTCAAGATGTCATAATGTTTTAAGAAGTTGCTGCATGCAGAAGATGTTGTGGAAGAATAAGAACATTGACTACGACTCGACAAGTAGTGACATAATTTGGTGCGATATTAAAATAAAATTTGAGTGATTATCAATGAAATTAATTGGATTACTAATGGAAATAAAATGATTTCTGGCAATTGATATGAAAACCCTTTTAGTTGGTTAGAATATGTTAAACAAAATTAGATCTTGTGAAATATCACACATTGATTAATTAAAGAGAAAGATTCAACAATCAAAGGTACGATCCTGTATACAGTTAAAATTGACCACGTCTGATTTTAGGGGTTTAACGGTCTGCCTCAAGATTAAGTCCATATCGGAGCAAGCTCGAGCTTTAAGAACACGAAGACTGGAGGATCGAGATCGAGCAAGATTGATATCGAATAACGGAATAACGATATAACCGCAATCAATCACAAATCTCGACGAGAATCTCGGGATTGACAGGACTCTTAATGGTTATTGATATCAATCATGTATTTTATTTCCAAAATTAGGGTTATACCTTATTTAGGATTCCTCAACTATATAATGACAAACCCTGTTCATTTGTAGGGGGGACATTATATTCATTTACTGAGAAATAACAATATGCTGTTTCTTTACTTACTTACAATTTTCTACTGTTCTTATTGTTCTCAACACTTGGTCACGAGCCTAATCCAAATCGAGGTCGATAACTTGCAAACGACACTGGTTTGATTCATTCTAATCGCTTAACTCGTTTATTTATTTAGTCATTTATTAAATGGCGTTGAACTAGATCACGTATTCTTATAACCACATTACAAGTTTAATTGTTACCCGTATTTCGAGATAAACAGTTTGGCGCCCCCCGTGGGGCTAAGGATAATCGTGATTGTTCAGTGCTAATTCTGGTATAACACAATATTTTAGGCTTGTTTCTTGTCAAGAATTTTGTTTTCAGGTTGAATCATGTCAAACTCACAAAACGCATATACACACGGTGACAACGACCTCGGACTCCACAGAGAAAATGAGAATGTTATCGCCCTAGAAATTGAGGTGCCACAGGCCGACCTCGGAGGAGTACCGCCCGTCAACCCGGTTGATGTCAGTTCTCATGTTGCCTTGAATGCGGATTTAGGCGCAGACACCGAGGGAAGTGTACGCAGAGAAGGTCGAACTGACGATCGAGGTACACAGGGCAGAGGAGATGAAGGAGTCAATCTCCAAGTAATATTAGAAATGCTACAAACCCAACAAAACGCTATTGCTCAGTTGCAAAATTAGCACAAGGCACTAAATAGGGCCGAACAAGAGGTTACTCGCCGTACCGAGCCAGTGCCTGAAAGATCGGGTGATAATACTTTGACAATCGATCCTGATATAAGAGAATAAAATCATGAGAAAAGAAAATCGAGACCAACGACAAGAAGGTGGAAACGTATAACTCTCGAGTTGACCAGATACCGGGGGCACCACCGATCTTAAAGGGAATGGACTCCAAGAAGTTTGTGAAAAAATCATTCCCACCGAGTGCGGCTCCGAAGCCCATCCCAAAGAAGTTCCATATGCCCGATATACCTAAATAAAATGGAACCTCAGACCCCAATGAGCAGGTTACTTCTTATACGTGCGCCATAAAAGGTAATGATTTGGAAGATGACAAAATTGAGTCTGTACTACTAAAGAAATTCGGGGAGACCCTGTCAAAGGGAGCTATGATTTGGTACAACAAATTGCCGCCGAACTCTATCGATTCGTTTGCTATGTTAGCGGATTCATTTGTAAAGGCACATGCTGGGGCCATAAAGGTCGCGACAAGAAAATCGGATCTCTTCAAAGTAAAGCAGAGGGATAACGAGATGCTAAGGGAGTTCGTGTCTCGATTCCAAATGGAACACATGGAATTACCACCGGTCACTGATGATTGGGTTGTTCAAGCTTTCACCCAAGGATTAAACGAGCGGAGTTCGATCGCATCACGCTAGCTGAAACAGAACTTGATCGAGTACCCGACTGTGACTTGGGCAGATGTTCACAACCGATATCAGTTGAATTAGGGTCGAGGACGACGAATTGGGAGCCCTTTCAGGTTCAGTACATCCAAACCGATCGACAGGTAAAAACCAGAGAGATATTGATAGAGAATCAAGGCCGAATAAAGATCGATATCAGCCGTATGTTTCAGATCGAAGGAATAACGGTCCGGGATGCAACTCCGCCCAGAATGATCAAAGGAGTGACCGAGGACAGAAGTCTCGGGAACTACTAAGCAAAACTGGCTTCGACAAATATGTAGATCCCACAGAAGCACCTCGGTTATCGGAGTACAATTTCAGCGTTGATGCATCGAGGATTGTATCAGCTATCGGAAGGATCAAAGACACCAGGTGGCCCAGGCCTATACAGACCGACCCCTCTCAAAGGAATCCAAACTTAATGTGTAAGTATCATGGCATGCATGGCCATAGGACCGAAGACTGCAGACAATTGAGAGAGGAGATAGCTCGATTATTCAACGTGGGCCACCTTCGAGAGTTCCTCAGTGATTGAGCCAAAAATCACTTTAGGGAAAGAGACGCCAACAGAAAGAACGAGCAAGAAGAACCTCAGCATATTATCCACATGATCGTCGGCGGTGTCAACATCCCACAAGGGCCTATATTCAAACGCACCAAGGTATCGATCACCAGAGAAAAACGGACTCGAGACTATATGCCCGAAGGAACTATATCATTCAATGACGAAGAAGTAGAAGACATCTCTCAGTCGCATAACGACGCCCTGGTAATTTTATTATGTTAAATAATATTCAAGTTAAACGTGTTCTAGTGGATCCAGGTAGCTCGGCAAACATAATCAGATCGAGGGTCATAGAGCATCTCGGGCTGCTAGACCAAATTGTACCTGCATCTCGAGTCCTAAACGGCTTCAATATGGCTAGTGAAACAACGAAAGGGGAGATAATACTACCAGTAAACGTGGCCGGGATGGCCCAAGACACAAAATTCCATGTCATCGAAGGCGACATGAGATACAATGCACTGCTCGAAAGGCCCTGGATCCATAACATGAGGGCAGTACCGTTGACCCTTCACCAAATGATGAAATTCCCGACGGCGGATGGTGTGAAAATGATTTACGGGGAACAACACGCTGCAAAGGAAATGTTTGCAGTCGGTGAGGTGACGCCGATATCAACTCCTTCGACCTCGGAAAATTCAAGCACCAAAGATAAACAGACGACCAAATAGCAATCACCGCCTCCAGCCTCAACCGAATCGGAAAAATAGGTAATCGAGGAAGAAGAAGAAGATTTTCTCACTCCTCTAACTTTCGTGGTTCTCGAAGAATCAGATGTAACCAAATCAAAAGTCGAAGAGGTGGAACAGGTGATACTGATAGAGTATCTACCCAAACTAAAGGTATACCTGGGAACGGGGTTGACCCCCAAACTCAGGAAAAAACTCATTCAATTTCTTATTGATAACATGGATTGCTTTGCATGGTCCCATTTAGACACGACAGGAATCCCACCAGAGATAATAACTCATCGGCTGAGCCTGGATCCTAAGTTCAGACCGATAAAGCAAAATAAGAAGGCCCCAGTCCGAGGTAAATCACCATTCATAAAGGACGAATGGTTAGCTAATGTAGTTGTAGTCCCCAAAAAGGGGAACAAACTTAGAATGTGTGTAGACTATAAGGACTTGACTCTTTTCCCTTGCCTAACATCGATCGAATGATCGATGCCACGGCCGACCATGAGACCCTTAACTTTCTCGATGCCTATTCTGGGTACAATCAAATCCAGATTGACCCAGAGGATCAAGAAAAGACTTCTTTTATCACTAAGCTTGGAACCTATTGCTATAATGTAATGCCTTTCGGGCTAAAAAATGCGGGAGCTACATATCAAATCCTAGTTAACAAGATATTCGAAGAACATATAGGTAAATCAATGAAAGTTTACATTGACGATATGTTAGTTAAGTCCCTGCGCGTAGAGGACCATTTGGCTCATTTGCAGGAGACATTCGAAATCTTGAGGAAGTACAACATGAAGCTTAACCCCGAAAAGTGTGCTTTCGGGGTCGACTCGGGAAAATTCCTCGGCTTCATGGTGTCAAATCGAGGAATCGAGATCAACCCCAATAAAATTAAGGCTATCGAAGACATCACCGTCGTGGACCGTGTGAAAGCCGTTCAGAGGCTAAAAAGACAGATAGCTTCCCCGGGTCATCAGACCGAAGCCACATGTTCTTTTCCTTACTTAAAAAGAAAAATGATTTTACATGGTCCCCGGAATGTCAACGAGCATTGGAGGAATTGAAACGATACCTATCGAGCCTACCTTTGCTCCACACTCCAAAGGCAGATGAGAAGTTGTACCTATACTTGGCAGTGTCCAAGATATCGGTAAGTGGTGTGTTGGTTCGAGAAGAACAAGGTATGCAATTTCCTTTATATTATGTGAGTCAGACATTAGGAGATGCTGAAACTAGGTATCCACACTTAGAGAATTTGGCACTTGCATTAATAAGTGCATCTAGAAAATTAAAGCCATATTTTCAGTGTCATCCCATATGTGTGATCACCACTTATCCACTGTGAAATATTTTGCACAAGCCCGAATTATCGGGTCGATTGGCCAAATGGGCCGTCAAACTTAAAGGGTATGATATCGAATATCAACCCCGAATGACCCTCAAATTTTAGCAGACTTCGTGGCCGATTTTACGCCAACTCTCGTACCTGAAGTGTAAAAGGAACTTCTACCTAAATCGGGTACTTCATCGGGTGTATGGACCCTCTTCACGGATGGTGCCTCGAATGTGAAAGGGTCTGGGCTAGGTATTGTTTTGAAATCACCTACGGGAAACATTATTAGACAATCCGTTAAAACTGCCAAATTGACTAACAACGAGGCCGAGTATGAGGCCATGATTGCAGGTCTCGAGCTATCTAAAAGCTTGGGGGCGGAAGTAATCGAAGCTAAGTGCGACTCCCTACTGGTGGTAAACCAGGTAAACGGAACTTTCGAAGTTCGAGAGGATAGGATGCAAAGGTACTTAGACAAATTGTAGGTAACCTTGCACCGTTTTAAAGAATGGACTCTACAACACGTGCTTTGAGAGCAAAACTCTGAGGCCGACGCACTTGCCAATTTGGGGTCATTAGTCGAAGAAGATGAGATCAGCTCGGGGATTGTCGTCCAACTCTCGAGGTCTGTGATAGAGGAAGGACATGCTGAAATAAATTCTACAAGCTTAACCTGGGACTGTACATCGAGTACCTAAAGAACGAGAAGCTACCGTCGGATCCCAAAAAATCGAGGGCCTTACGGACCAAAGCCGCTCGATTCACGTTAGACGAAGATGGAACATTGTACAGGAGGACGTTCGATGGTCCATTGGCGGTCTTCTTGGGACCAGGAGATACTAATTATGTTCTACGAGAAACCCACAAAGGCACTTGCGGGAACCACTCTAGCGCCGAGTCACTAGTTCGAAAGGTCATCAGAGCAGAATATTATTGGGATAACATGGAAAAAGACTCTAAGGAGTTCGTTCGAAGATGCGATAAATGTTAAAGGTTTGCACCGATGATCCGGCTAACAACTTCACTCAGTCTTATCCCCATGGCCATTCATGAAGTGGGGAATGGACTTCGTCGGCCCTCTGCCATCGACCCCAGGTAAAGCTAAGTTCATATTATTTATGATTGACTATTTCTCTAAATGGGATGAAGCACAAACTTTCGAAAAGGTTAGGGAAAAAGAAGTGATCGACTTCATATGGGATCACATCACATGTCGATTCAGGATACCCGCAGAAATAGTATGTGATAATGGCAAACAGTTCGTCGGCAGCAAAGTAACAAAATTCCTCGAAGATCACAAAATAAAGAGGATACTATCGACACCCCATCACCTTAGTGGTAACGGACAAATGGAATCAATGAACAAGACTATCATCCAAAACTTTAAGAAAAGGCTAAACAAAGCCAAAGGGAAGTGGATAGAAAAATTGCCCGAGGTTCTATGGGCGTATCAGACAATATCGAAGTCCAGTACCGGAGCAACTCCATTTTCCTATTATATGGCTCTGAGGCCTTAACACCGGTCGAAGTCGGAGAGCCTAGCGCCAGATTTCGATATGCAACAGAGGAATCAAACCACGAGGCCATGATTACCAGCCTCGAGTTGTTATATGAAAGACGAGAAGCTGCACTCGTTTGAATGGCAACACAAAAACAACAGATCAAGAGATACTACAACAGAAGAACTAACCTTCCACATTTCAGAGTCGGGGACTTGGTCCTAAGAAAGGTCACCGTCAACACTCGAGAAAGGTCCTAATTGGTAAGGACCCTACCATATCCTCGACATTGTCGGAAAAGGATCTTACAAACTCGGAACAATGAACGACGAACCATTGTCGAACAACTGGAATATATCACTCCTTAAGCAGTACTATTGTTGAGGTATAACTTTCTATTTTATTTCATTTTACATAACTATTCAAAACTAACTCATTGCAGGAATTCGATCCAAGAAATCAAGACCTCAGATTTTAAAGTATGCGTTACACTCATTTTCCCTTAGACCGGTTTTTATTCCAAGTGGGTTTTTCCGGCGAGGTTTTTAACGAGGCAACAATCATGTGCTACCTGAGGGAAATTCAACAGTATCCAAGGCTTCTTTGCAATCAACCTCGAATACTGTGGGGCATCACCCTCGGATGTTATGTGTTCGAGAAATATATCTAGTATCAATAGGTCTCGATAGGAAGAATTTTGTAATGGGCCAAACGGTCGAATGAACCGTGTCCATATAGATTAGCCGAGTCCCGACAACAAAACATGTACGTATGTAGAAATTATTCAAAGAAGCATTTTCTTTTCTCGAACATCTCATGTTTCAAAGTAAATTTTCTACTATATGAGTCATGTACTTATGATTCTGATCTATTGTGAAAAACTAACACTTGTGAAATGGCTCAAGGGACAAATACAAGCATACCTCGAATACCCGGGGATTGTACACTTGAGCTATCTAAGTTCGAAATCATAAGACCTCAAAGAGGCACCCTCGATATAAAGGCCAAGGCCACCATACTCAGGAACTAACACTTCGAACAAGTTCGAAGTCTTATCGGGAAGTAAGTCCAAGAGACATACCCGAAGGCTACTTCCACATTAAAGGCTATGTCCATATCAAAGGCTACGACCAAATTAACGCGACTCGGAGACGTCCGACTTCCACTATAAACAAAAAGGCCTTCAAATACTTTGAAAAACCGGTTAAATAAGGCTACCCTCGGCAAAGAAAATGAAAAAGGTCTTAGATAAAATCAACCCTCGAATAACTTAAAGGCTTCGATAATATCAGCCTTCGAAAAAACCTCAAGGGGTATCAAATTGTCTTAACACAAACACGTTAAGACACAAAGAAAAATAGGTTCCGATCATCGGATCCTCGAAAAACTCACCCTGTGTAAAAAGTATATGCTAAGGCATAAGAAATTTTCACTAAGTCTTTTAGCCGAAAAGGGAAAAATGATATCCATTTTTAGAGGCCGAATCAGCCCAATACTAAAGAGCTTAAGGGCCAATTTAGTAGAGCCTAAGGGCCAATACAATTAGAGTTCGAGACCTCGTTCTCACTAATTTCGAACCCAAGGGTTCCGCAATTCCGATCTCGAATAAAGTCAATCATAGCTCGAGGATTCAAAGAAACCCTAAGGGGTATATTACCATAAGCTCAAATCTTACCTATCACTTGATAAAAGCCTAAGGGTTCATTTTATCCTAAAAAGTTTCAAGGTCTATTCGAACTTGGTTATAAAAATAATGCATCGATAAGTTCGATCAAGCCACCCCGAGATAAAGTCTCGAGTGAATTCTGAGCTCGGGGACTTATCCTCGACTTGAGGGATTGCAAACTTAAGGGTTCGCTTTGGTTACGAGTCAAAGTTAGTAAAATTACAGCAATAATGATTTTCCACATTTTCAATAAAGGCAAAAAGCATGTGTGGAATTGAAAACATACGAAGGCATCAAAGAGAAATTTACGAAGGCATCAAAGAGAAATTTTGTATTGCAATCAAATAGTCGGTACACAAGGCCAATTAAGGCCTTACAAAAAGAAGATACGAGAAAAGAAAATCCTAAAGATCTAATCCACCCCGGGGGTCACATCCGCGTGAGCTACATCCGCGGGAGCCGCCTCTTCGACGACCCGTCCCCATCATCTCCACTCTCGAATCCACTAGTGGAATCCTCTTCATCAGAAAGTAAGGCTGTAGCCTCAACCTCCAAAGCTTTGGATCTTTCGATCTCAGTTGAGAGGTCAAAGCCACTAGCATGCACTTCCTCGAGAGTCTTTTTCCAAGATTTTCGCCTAGCATGATCCACGACACATGACAATCTAATTGCAGCAGCAACGGAGATCTTTTGTGCCCGAAGATTGGCAGCCTCGGCATCAGCTCGATAGAAGGCAACAAGCGCCCCTGCCTCAGACTTAGCCTTAGAAATCTCGATGGTTGGCTTAACCTCGAACTCTTCAATCTTCGAGGCTCGAGCCAAGTTTTCCTCCCTCACAACTTGGAGCTGGATCTCGACTTATGTCAATTAGGCCCGAAGCGTTTCATTCGCCCAGGTAAGACGCTCCATATATTGTCTCCACCCTAGGGTTTCAGCCTCATTCATCTTAGCCTCCTCTTTAAGTTGCGCCACAAGCTCGCACTTTTGTTGGACCTGCAAAAACGAATAGTTAATTGCCAAATTTGAGCTAACACTTAGCAAACTATCAAGAAAGTACGTTCCCTTTCTGAAGAGTTCGGTCTGATCATGATGAGCCCTTGTGAGTTCAGCTCAAAGGGTCATAATATCCTCTTCCTTCTGAACGTAGAGGAGTTTGAGGTTATCCCTCTCCTCTACGAGCTTCTTGAGCTCGACCTCGCATCGGGATAGCTCGGCCCTGGATTTTGAAGATGCTTCTCGATGAAGCACAATGGCCTATACACAAAGAAGAGAGTCAGAATTGAAGAAACATGGATTAAACACAAGCGTAAATATGAAGAAATGGAACTTACCTGTTTCAGAAGTCGTTGAGCCTCTTCGAAAACAAATAAGGCATCTGGATCGGGACCATCGTCAATCCCGACGAAGCACTCCCGGAATATATCATTCGCTTCATGGATCGGCCCCACGTCGGAAGTTCTCATATCCCGAGCATCTCGGAATTTCCTTTCGGAGAACGTGGGACCAGGCAGCGAATCATCTCTATTAATTTCCCCAAGCGAATCGCTTGGTGCATTCTCTTCTCGTTGAAGGGCCTCGGAGCTAGACCCTTCAGGCACACCCGCCGATTGTTCATCGCAACGGCGTACATTTTTACCACCCGATGGCTCGGGCTTCCCTCCAAAATTCCTTTGATTCGAGATTGAACAATCTCGACCATCACTGGCTCAGCAACCTCAGAAGCCTCAGTGCTTCCCCTCTCCCGAGCTATCAACAAGCAGTTGTCATCCTGTGTCGCTTCATCCTCCTCCCGAAGTCATTGAGCCACATAAGCAGGTAAGGCAGCTGGGTCGATCTTTGATTTCTGGGCGCTGCTCTTCCTGGGCTTCGGGGTGCCGAGAGACGAAGCCCTTCACCTTTTCTTCTCTTTGGGCGGTAGTGGAACCTCCTCCTCCCCGGGTGGAGGTGGCCTCATGACTACATTTTCTCCAAGGCCTGCATAAAGAAAGACTATGTTAAAAAAATGGTATTCTTACGGAAAGGTATCAGCATATGGGCAGAGGGGCTCATCGTGGTTCTTAGCTTCCTATCGACCCCTATCCAAATCGCGCCAA
The DNA here is from genome assembly GCA_005239525.1 of Nicotiana knightiana. NCBI lineage: Eukaryota > Viridiplantae > Streptophyta > Magnoliopsida > Solanales > Solanaceae > Nicotiana > Nicotiana knightiana. The sequence goes on along the minus strand of ML373290.1, from coordinate 30,044 downwards.
CAACGCTCAACATGCGAAGAAGTAGAGACCAGTTTTCGGACCCAACCTTCGAGGTTCGGAATTGCACCGGGGAACCAGGGGGAAGCTGCATCACGAAATAGAGTCAAAGTGAGAATGGGACAAAAATATATAAAACGGATAAAACGATAAAAATGTTTCACTTACGTTTCATGTTCCATTCCTCGGGGAATGGAATTTTCTCGATCGGAATTAAGTCGAAAGTCTTGATTCAGACAAACTGACCCATCCATCCACGGTCTTTGTCTTCGTCGATACTCGAAAACAACATCTTCGTGGCCCGACGCTGCAACTTTATCAACCTACCTCGATAAAGGTGAGGCTGTATAACCCTATCAGGTGATCGAGGGTGAAAGTCATCCCATCGACCTTAATCGATAAAAACCTGGTCAAGTGGACGATCCGCCAAAAGGAAGGGAAGATTTGGCCAAGATTCACTCGATACTGATGGCAGAAATCGAGAATGACCGGGTCTACGAGACCCAACGTGAAAGGATAGGTGTACACACTCAAGTACCCTTTCACGTAAGTAGTAATATCCTCCTCAGGGGAAAGAACCACTACTTCCTTATTTTTCCAGTTGCAGTCCTTTTTTACCCGCTCGAGATCGCCTTCCGATATCGAGCAGATATATTGGGACATGGGCTCGCATCGGCCTGGAACTAAAGAAAGTCTGTCGACTTTGAAGTTAGAGGTTAGTTCGACTGGCCCCTGGACACACTCCTCGATACGAGGCTCCGCCGGTGTTTTATCGTCGGTCGGTCGGTAGGAAGAAGATGAAGCCTTTTCCTTTTGCGACACAGTTTTGGAGGTTTTTGCCATTTGTGTATGTAAAGGAAGTAAAAATAAGGTGTAAAATTGGTGGCTCCGGTAAAAACAACGGTGGCGTAATTAGCGGCGATGGGAGAAATATAAGGAGAATTGGGAAATCAAGAGTTTATGATCAAAGCAAAGTAAAGTTTGAATCAACAAAAGAGGTGGTATTTATAGGCTTGTGATGACGGTTCGGTATCACTAGTGGCCGACCGACGACTGACATGTATTGATAGTTTTGGGAACCAAACCGACGGGACGTTTCGGTCACATCCACCGCTTACGTCACGAAGACGACGTCATGATCGAGTTACAGAGGAATCAAGGCTCGAATCATTATTTATCATTTCATTCTAAGAAACGCGGGGACTATCTGTATACAGTTAAAATCGACCACGTCCGATTTTAGGGGCTCGAGGGTCTGCCTCGAGATTAAGTCCATATCGGAGCAAACTCGAGCATTAAGAATACAAAGACTGGAGGATCGAGATCGAGAAAGATTGACATCGAGTAACGGAATAACGATATATCCGCAATCGACCACAAATCTCGGCGGGAATCTCGAGATTGACAGGACCCTTAACGGTTATTGATATCAATCATGTATTTTGTTTCCGAAATTAAAGTTATACCTTATTTAGGATTCCTTTACTATATAATGAGGAATCATGTTCATTTGTAGGGGGGACATTATATTTATTTACTGAGAAATAACAATACGCTGCTTCTTTACTTACTTATAAGTTTCTACTGTTCTTATGGTTCTTATTGTTCTCAACACTTGGTCTCGAGCCTAATCCAAATCGAGGTCGATAACTTGCAAACAACACTGCTTTGATTCATTCTAATCGCTTAACTCGTTTATTTATTTAGTCATTTATCAATTGGCGTTGAATTAGATCACCTATCCTTATAACCATATTACAAGTTTAATTATTACTCGTATTTCGAGGTAAACAAATCCATACTTTGGGGTTCTTCTTTTTTTAAACGGAACAGAAAGAGATAGAATCAAGCCACTGTCCAAAATGCATTTCTGGAAATTCCTCATTGTTTCAGCTATTCACGGAACGTGAGAAGGAAACAATTGATCATCTTCCATAATTCATGAAAATCTTGTAAGATCTGTCCGTTTCTTTTTTTTTCCCTGATAGATGGTCAGAACTTCATCTGAGATTCAAATAATGCTGAGAGGTTTATTTCAAACAGGGTGTACAAAGTACCATGTGGCTCTAGTTTGGCATGCTAGCTCACTTGTAATCAATTAAGCTGTACGTGAGAGAGACGTTCGTGAATAAATCCAACCATGCCCATGGCTCTCGAAGATCTCTTATGGACCTTTGTATGCTCCAAGTATTTTGAACTAATTGGAAACGGCTAACTCAACTTCTAGGCTGAGGCGGACCCAGGATTTGAATGCAACGGATGCATACTGTTTTTAAATATGCCAATTGCTAGCTATAAATTTCGGCGTGCAGCTATTTAAAAACTTAACGATTATGATAACTTATTAATAAAGTACAATTCTTCGTGGCTGTCGGAATCGATAGATGCTGCTATTTTATCGTAGCGATTGAGACAAAGTGATTACTAAAGGGAGAAAGAAGGGTTTGTAATCTTTTATTTGCAGAGATAGGAGCTACTATTTATAGCTTTTGATTTTGAGTGAAGGACTTGAAAAAGAATAATATTAATTAAGTTGATTATTATGTACAGGTATTAAATGATAATTGAATTTTAAAAAGGTAAAATAAAAAAAATTAATCAATTGACTACTGCGTAAAACAATCATTGAAATCAGTCGCGGAAAGGAAAGCCTAAAAGCAGCTTCAGCTGTACACTCAACCAGCTTTACCATGCAGTCTTGTGATTTAGGGGCACTAATAAAATATTCAACAGGTCCTTTATGTATATCTATATACACAAAACAGATATACAGTAATTTTACCGAAGCCAACGGATTCCGGTGATCCCTACCCCTAATGTAGGTCCGCCCTTGCTTCTAGGAAGTTTCTTAGGCTTAATCTTATGGACATCGAATACTTCTTGCTGTTTAATTATCCAAATAATGTAACTTTTTTGGTCGGAAGGGGGATATCAAGAAAAGCAGACATTAAATACTAAGACCTTAGTTCGGCCAACGCAAGATAGTTAGGAACTCTAATTGTATTGATGATGAAACTTATACCTATTTTCCAGCATAATATAGAATGGTGTACACTTTTCTTTTGGTTCGTATCACTAGCTATGCTTGTTACCCTTTATAAATACATGCAAAGTTATTTACATCGTTTAATATTAATTAATTCTATTTTTCCTTCTCGAAGAAAAAACACAAAGCGTGATGTCGATACATCTTATCAAAAGAATTCTATTTCAGTTCATACCCTAACGATTAAACACTCATAAAGATATAATAATATAATTATAAAACTTAAGTTGAGGGTGACCATTAGTAATGGAGTCAATATCTCATGTACTTCGGAACAAGGAGGCTTTAGTTACGTACCTTTACAACTACACAAATGATTAAAAGAGGAAATTTATATTCCTTAACTCTAGCTTTTGCAAAGCCATTGAGGTTCCAAACTGCGTGGAAACACAATTTGAAGTTTATGGGTTTTGATAAAACCTAACTGAATTTATAGTTTGTCCTAGCTAGTTATTAGATTCACAATTAAATACTCATGCATATTAATGAATTTCTTAATATAAATAAAGAATCTAAATAAAAACTACTGAATGCATCCGCACCCTTACCCAATGGTAGCAAAATGGATAAGAAGAACAGTTGTTCATCCATATTATCCACTAAGAAATAGGTTTGATAATGAACTTTTTAGAAAATAGTTCAAATATGGGTAATATTCATATTATCCACTTAAAAAATAGATAAGTTTAACTTTTACATTTGCAAAGACTCAAATTAGGGATGATTCAAATTTGGGAGACTAGAAATAGTCCCAAAAGTGATTCAAGAAGTCATTATCCGCCGGTTAACCCTTTTCTATCTGTATTAAATATGAGTCGGAATCGAATAATTTATCCGTTTTTTCATGACACGTTTTGACACGTCCATATCCGACCCACCTGTTTGCCATCCCCACCCTTACCGAATACAAGCGGAAGCAGCGAGGAAATTAGAGTGACGAAGAGACGAATATAGAGAGTAGTTGCATGCCCACATGCAAAGATGCATGCATGAAGACGAATGTCAAGAGGGAGCCTCTTTTTCGCAGCAATATAATCGATCTGGCATGCATGGTAATGGCAAATGCAGCTGCAGAGAGCCATGAAACTAAAGTAAGTATTTTTTTAATTAAGCAATATAATCTACTGGTCCAACTTCCAACCCATGCAGACATGTCCCTTTTATTACTACAAGGCTTCATCTACCATTTCTACCACAATATAATCTTACTTGACCCATAACTTGTCCATATTTCATGCATGACTCTTGAATTGAGCTGATCTATTCAAACTTATCTTCCTATCTCTATCTATTTCCAATATTATATTATAAGTATTACTTTGGAAAATTCTCCCCACATATGATCGATTGAGACGTACCATATGTGCTTACAATTTTTTGACTAATTTCTCCGGCAGGATCTAACAAGTTGGTCCCTCTCAATGAAAGAGATACATATAGCAGATAAGACCATAAGACATCAGATTGGCACATGGATTCATTGCTTTGTTTTCAGCGTTTGTGGTGTGTTCAATGTATGAACCCCATGCATTTTTTTTTTTTGGGGTTTATGTCAGTATTTGTTTTGTTTTCCCCCTTTTTGTAGCATTGTAAGAGCTTTTCATATTTCTGGGGAAAAAGAAAGTCAGTACTATATTAGAATTATTCCAAGAATTAAACAAAGATGTTGTATTAGATTCGGTAATTTATAAGATTTCAGCAGGATCATATATAGGTTGAAGCATAATTGCAGGAAGGCAAATTTTGCATTTTCTCCAATTTACTAAGGACACTAAACATAGGCTCCCATCATTTCCACAAACAAACACAATCCAACATAGTGTTTGCGTAGATTATGAATGCTCTTTGGGACACGTTGCTTTTTCTTGAATGCACTAATATTATTTTTAAGACAATGAATAAATGACAACCAGTTTCTAAGATGTTTAAGCTAACAACCGGACTAAATGCATTATTTGTTTGAAGGAAATTGAACCGTACGTACTCCAAAGGACCAAGGCAGGACATGTAGTAACACAATTACATAATCTTTTAATTCATAAAACTAATTTAACTCGAATCTTCAACAATACAACAACTCTGTTGGATGGGGTGTCAGGACTAACATGAACCTCGTCAGTTTTGTCTCTACGAAACTAATTGATATTATAGAAATTGCTTCGAAAATCCTACTTGTAGATTAAAATTTTCATTTGTCTCCCTGATGTACAACAGTACAGCTAAGACCCGAATATTTGGGAAATGTCAAAACGTTTTATTGCACGCACGGTCTAATCGGAATGAAATGGATGTACTCAATTTATTATTCCTTGATCATTTTATTTTTTATTTTAGTTCAAAATAAGTGTCTATTTATATCTAGCTATTTTGGCCCAATAAGTAACAATTAATTAAGGTTAATTTAGTGAATACATCTATTTTTCTCTAGGAGTTCGTATTTCTTTTATGGGTGTGCCAAAGGTAAAATGATTAGTTATTGTGGACCGGAGGGAGTACAAATTTTATGGGATCTAAAATAAATTATAAATATTTATGTGACTATAAATTATTTTGTTACGGTTCCAATTCTATTCTAAACATAGAACATCTCCATTCTTTTAGCTAGACAGCAGACTAAAAGGAAAGTGTTTCATCTCCTGAAAGGTAAATACAAGTAATTGACCAAAATATATAAATGCAATTTTAGTAGATAATGACGCAGACTTGCTACAATAAACTAAATTACGCTAAAATTATGGACATTTTTTACACAATCAGTACATATAAAAAATGCCAATATAATTTATACGGTTTTGCCTTCCTCTCTGGACACTGCTTCATTGATTGGACTTGGTCCCTATGGCTTCCTTGCCCATAACTACTTCCCTCTTTATTATGCTATATATAGCAAAAAAAACACATATCCAGAGCACTCAAGAGTCAGAACCAAGTTTTCAAAGCACAAAAAATATAGCGAGAAAAATGGCCTGCTGGTCAGCTGAAAATGCTACCAAAGCCTATCTCAGAGCAATAAAAATGGTTAGTACATAATATAAAGTCATGAATGCATATACTAATATTTTCTACATTCAAGTTCCAATATGTTCTAATCTTGTATTTATTTGGTATTTTTCAGGGAAAGAGAGCAAAGGAGCCAGATATGGCAGAGTTCATTTCAGCACTTGCTGCAGGCAATAATGCACAACTAATGATTGTTGCATGTGCCGATGCAGCCGACTCGGCCACCGCACTAGCTCTGGTGGCTGCAGCCCAGCAGACCGGTGGCCGAGTGATCTGCATCATACCATCAGCTGACAAACGCAATCCATCAATAGAATCTCTAGGCGATAACGCGACACACGTTGAGTTTGTCATCGGAGACGCATTAACTCTACTAATGAATGACTATAGAGAAGCAGATTTTGTACTCATTGACTGCAACCTCAACAATTGTGAAGGCATACTTCAAACAGCACGAATGATTGGAGAAAATGTGAGTGTTTTGGGATACAACGCGCTATGTATGGGTTCGTGGAGATGCCAAAGTTTCAATGCTCATTTGTTACCTATAGGAGAAGGACTATTAGTAACAAATAGAATGGTTAAAAAAGGTGGTAATAATATGGGAGTTTATGGGAAAACGAGTCGTTGGATTGTGAAAGTAGATAAATGCACAGGGGAAGAGCATGTGTTCAGAATCAGGTCTTCACATGGAAAGCCAGTTGAAGCTTAGGCTCACTGCTTTTGCAAACTATATATGTTTGTTACATAGTAGCGTAGAATAGGAGAAGAGGATTTTTCCATCATACATCTCAAATGTTAAGCTGAGATTTGGATTCTATCTCCTTAATTAGTAGTAGGCTATGATTTTGAACTGTGAATAGCTGCAATTATTAATTAATCCTTATTAATATTGATTACTAGTATATAGTTTTGCCATTTTGAATTACGCAAATGTTATCATCAAATTACAGGGCTTCTTCTTCCGTACATTTTTAATATGTAGTCGAAATCTAAATCGATCTCAGAACAAATTTTCCAAGATTAATGATCAGATTTATCTGTAATTTAGACAAACAAGAAACTCAGAATGACCAGTATATTGCTGTTAAACTTTGAGTACAAGAGAATGTCTACTTGATGTGAATTGGAGTGAAAATACAAAATAAAAAAACGTGGGATAAGAAAATACTATTGAAATATTGTATTTTTCGGTCACTATAATTTTTGTGTGAGTTAGTAAAAATTTTATGATTTTTGTGTGAGAAAGCAAAATTATATGAGTATTTGTGAAATTTACCTCTTAAGTTGATGAGGAGCACGATCGGTAAATTTATCAAATTTCACCTTTAAATCAAACTTTCGACCCATATATTTCTCCAATATTCAGTATTTCTCTTGTCATAACTTGAGATGTAGCATGGTTAACATCTTCAAGGTACATTTGATTTTTCAACGGATGAATAATAAAGATCACGCAAACTGAGGGGCTCAATGTGAGAGAAAACATAGTAATACTCATAACTCATTGTGCACATCAAATCAATAAATACATGGCATATATAACCTATATATGTCTAACATTTAACCATAATAAATTTATATGTTCTGGTGTAAACGACTGAGGGTGAATTTTACCCCTCAATATATGTGTATGGATTTCATTAACTCCTCTTCATTTTGGATCACATCAGCCAACTTTCACCAAGTTGTGTATGAACCAACTACACGTTCTGGTTTAATTTCTGCTGACTATTATTTTTCTTGTTTCGTGTATATCATTCCTTAATCAAAGGGTTACACGTCTAATCTGGTGAGCAATACCAAACCAATAATCTAGTATGAACGGACATGATCAGTATATGTTGACTGAATTTCCTTAAGCTAATTAAACACGATCGTGAAAAGATGCTTATCTGCAACTCATCCACATGAACAACCGCGCTGTACACACACGTGTTCCTGTGGCAACATGATAGCTAATATAGTAGTATCGGAGGCAGAATTTTCACGGGATTCTAAGAATAAAATAAAAAAATAAATATAAAAAAGCTAAGGAATTTAATATATAATCTCTATACATACAAATATTTTTAATCTTATATACACAGTATAATTTTTCGGTGAAAAGCTCCGTCCTTATTTATTAGGGCAAACTAGTAGGAGTTCTCCACAGTAAGGACAAAGCAAGTTAGTGCATCTACGTTCACCATTAGGTTAGCACTGCCAATACAACATCCTAATTATTAGCTCACAGCTTCTTTAATCATATAGTGTTGTACATTGACTCAAATTCTATCTTTTGTCATCTACATTTTCTTTATATCATATTTCTCTTGGTATATGGTAAGGAGAATAAAGTAGAATAAAAAGAAAGTTCCAAGAAGTGTCTTTTATAGCCTACTGGGTCCACAACAGAACGTGCGGGAAGAATAGTTTAATTCTGTTTCTCCAATAATACCACAAGTGCAGAATCAGAAGATTAATTATGGGGACTCAAAAGACCAGGGGACAGAGAATTTATGCACGTTGTTTCTCTGTTAGAGAAGAAGCTTGCAAATGATTTGGATCTAGATCCCTGCTTGGCTATCCAGAGGCAAAGCTTACTGTGAGCTGTTCTGCTTCTGAACAACCCGCTACTCTGATGCTTTCTATCATTCAAGGGTCATTTCGTATTCATACAAATTGTTTAATGGTAGATTTGAGCGGTTTTGGTTTTGATGCTTGACAGAGGAACATACGTATAAACTAGGTCCATAAACCGTGCATACAGGTGACAGGCAGAATCAAGCAAAAATCATATACGTGAAATGGATAAGTATAAGTGGTTATTTCTGATAATTCTTGAATGAAAATGTTACATATTTGATAAGGAGCAGCACCCCTTACTTGAAGAGAACTCTATCCTAGATAAGGGAGGAGTTAGAAGTTGAAGATAACTAGAATTTTTCCACCATGGAAGACTAAAGCATTAGAACTCTAGTTATTTTTTATTCTATTAACTCTATAAATATCAGTTTGTTCTCTTTTACAGGTGACACATAAATACAGAAGTGAAAACACGAATTGAGAGCAAAATGGCTAGGCATTTTGTGAGCAATTTTTGTGAGATTCAAGAGTGTGATCCTGAATCTACACGAATCAAATTGAAGAACCAATTCTTCGATAATCTAGTGCATGCAAATAGAAGAACCATGTCCTTCGATAATCTAGTGCATGCAAATATTAGGGACCACACAAATCAACCTCCCCCCCCCCCCCCCCCCCCCCCCCCCCCAAATCCTCCCTCCTCTTGTGTGGTATTGAAGTATAAAATATTAACTGGTATTAGAGCAGGTTATCCTTGAAAAGGCTAACCTTAAGAATAGATCAAGATGAGTGCACTACTTGTAAACTGTACAGAGCAATCCATCACTAGGCTACCATTATCCAATGATCGCTACTATTGCTTATGGAAGGAGAGGAGAAGAGATTACTTGCAGATGACTAATGGATGCTTCAAATGTGATAAAAAGAACTACATGATCAAGAACTGTCATATATGGAAAGTCGAGTGGAAAAAGAAGAGATCTAAAGGAAGAAACAGAAAGAAGGAACATGTTCATGATAAGAAGAAATACGATAAGGGCCATCCAAAGTAATAGTTACTGCTTGGGAAGACAGTTCACTTGAGGACATTGATGATGATGATGATGATGATGATGTTGAACAAGCTCTTATAGCAATTCAAGAATCTGAAGATGAACCTGATGAAAAATCTAAGATAAATTTTCTGGACCTAAATGATAAAATTAAATTCCTTTCTTAAAATAGACTATCAGAACTGTTTCTAACTTTAATTGATGAATCTAAGAATATAAGTTCTGGAAAAAAAATAGTTGTCAAAAGAGTGCGTCATTTTGAAAGCAAAGTACAAAAACATGGAACTTAGGGCTTGTGAAAGTGAAAATAAAAATAACGTGTTGAAGAACCAGGTTCATGTACTTGACACATCTGTTCTACAACTTAGATCTGAAAACTTGTAATTGAAGTTAGGAACATGTAAAGAAATAGCTAGTGACACACAACTCTCACTAGAAAAGGATATAGGAGAGGTAAAAGATGAGATATGTAAAAGGGAAGAATTGGTAAGAACCTTGAAAGAGGACTTGACTAAGGTTAAGCATGAACTAGATAGAACATGTAAATGGAATAGGTCCTCTGATGCACTTTTATGGTGATAAAAATACCATAGTAGCAACAGAAGGGATTTGGCTTTGGGAACTCTTTCTCTAAATGGGATCCCAAAATCAAGTACATCACACTCCATGAGAATAAAATCTACACACATTGTGGTAACACTAGTCAATATAAAAGTGAATGCACCGCAAAAGAAAAGGTAAGTCAAAAGAACAAAAGTTTTGTTTTATGAAAAAATAGGGTTCCTAGTTGGGCTAAAAAGAATTTGATTTATCTTCTTGCCTATAGAAAAGGACCCACACTAGTTTGTGTTCTTAAGAATAACCCTTGATTTCCTTTTGCAGGTCCTAGTGAAGGAGAGCAACCAACTATGGTACATGGATAGTGGCTGCTCAAAGCACATGACAAGAATCAAGAACCAGTTTCTTTCACTTGAGTACCTTAAAGGAGATAATGTCTCCTTCAGAAATAGAAATAACGGTGAGATCATTAGGGTTGAAAATGTAGGTAAATCTAATTTTCACTCAATTGAGAATGTCTACCTGATAGATGAACTGAAATACAGCTTGATAAGTGTAGCACAACTGTGTGATAGAGGAAATATGATTGTTTTTACCTCTACAAAATACTTTGTGATAAATCTTACCACTGGCAAGATAGTTTTCCAGGGAAAAATAGTGAATAAAATAATGTGCTGGATCTGTCCACACTATCAGATAATAAGCTCACTTACTTAAGTGTATTGGATAATGATCCCCTCCTTTGGCACAAGAGACTTGGACATACAAGTCTAAGTCAACTCAACAAACTAGTCTCCAAACTTAGTGATTGGGCTTCCTAACATTAAATTCAAGGAAGATAAAATTTGTGAGGCTTGTGCAAGGGGAAGCATGTAATATCCTCTTTTAAAAGTAAGAAAATGGTAAGTACTACCAGGTCGATGGAACTGGTCCATATGGATCTGTGTGGACCAATAAGGACAATGAGCAGAGGTAGTAAGAGATATGTTATGGTGCTTGTTTATGATTACGCTAGGTTTACTTGGAATATATTTTTAACATCTAAATATGAAGCATTTGACATGTTCACTTCATTTGTTAGAAAGACTCAGAAACAGCTAGGTAATCAACTTGCATCAATTATGTCTGATCATGGTACTGAGTTTGAGAATACTAAATTTTTTGAATTTTGTGAAGCGCATGGCATAGATTATAATTTTTCTGTTCCTAGAACTCCACAACAAAAGGGAGAAGTTGAAAGAAAAAATAGGACTTTGGAAGAAATGGCTAGGACTATTCTACTTGTTAATAAATTGCCTTATAGCTTCTGGGTAAAAGTTGTGAACAATTCATGCTATATCATAAATAGGTACATGACTAGACCTCTTTCTGAGAAGACTCCATATGAGTTACTTAAAGGGAGAAAGCCAAATATATCTCACCTTAGGGCATTTGGGTGCAAGTACTTTGTGAACAACAATGAAAAGACTCACCAGGTAAGTTTGATCCCAGAAGTGATGAGAGAGTATTCTTGGGATATTCTTCACATAGTAAAGCTTATAAGATATATAACAAAAGAACTATGTGTGTATAATAAAGTGGGCATGTTGTAGATAGGAACAAGATGATGAAAAGATTGGTCTAATAAGAAATTCACATTATGAAATAACAGTCTAGTCTGAAGCTGCATCACAGGAAGGAACATGTGATGGAACAGCTCCTTCCACCCACAGCAACCTGACAGAGGGGAACTGACTAGAGATGAATCGACCCTCAAACCTCGAGGGAACCTGTCCATGAAACTATTCCTCAGCAACGAAACCAGGAAGGAACGTCCAAAGAAATTGACACTCATATTGCAACTTCTACAAAATTGGATTTGGATGAACCTGGTTCATTTGTTGATCAGAAGATGTATAGGAGAATAATTGGCTCTGTGTTTTATCTCACTACTAGTAGACCTGACATTGTTTCACTTGAGGACCTTGAAAGAAAATGATTGGCTCTTTGTTTTATCTCACTACTAGTAGATCTGACATTGTTTTCAGTGTAGGCCTTTGTGCTAGATTTCAAGCAAATTCAAAAGAGTCCCACTTGAAAGCTATCAAGAAGATCTTGAGATACTTAAAAGGCACAACTGATCTTTTCATATGGTATCCAAAAGATAGTAATTTTGATTTTGTGGGATATGTTGATGCTAATTATGCCAATTTTATTGTGGTAGAAATAGAACTTCATGTATGGCATACTTTCTTGACTCATGTCTTTTATCTTGGCCACCAAAAAGTAAAACTCGGTGGCTTTATCTACTGCTGAAACTGAGTATGTGGTTGTTGCCTCATATTGTGCTCAATTGTTGTCGATTAAGCAGCAAATTAATGAACTTTGGAATTGATATAGGTAGTATCCCCATTTTTTTGTGACAAAACTAGTACAATTAGTATGACCAAGAACCCGCTTCATCACAAAAGAACTAAGCACATAGATGTTAGACATCACTTTTTGATATACATCTTTATAAAAGGTTTGATCACTGTAAAAAATTTTGCTACTAATAAGAAAATAGATGATATCTTCACAAAAGTTTTAAGTAGAGATCACTTTGAAAGGAACATGTTAAATTTGGGATGATTAAGATCACCTAAAAGAAACCGGTTTTAAATCAATGATTTGTTAGATAATTTGTGAATTTTGTAAATAATTAGATTAGATATTGCACAGTCTCATACTTTTATTAGTATACTTTTGTTCCATGTGCTAAAATGTCTCACTAATGTCTAATGCTATTACTTTATTTTCTTGGAAAAAATCAGTCTTACACAAGAGAACTTTCAATGAAGAACCTGATTTATCAGGCTTATAAGGCATGTATTCTACACTCCACATAGTTTGAAATAACTGCATATAAATCTTGATCTGAAATGAGTCCCACTTTATCTCAGACTCTTTTTAAACCAATCATGTACAAACAAACCAGTTTCACCCCTAAACCCCACGCATCATAATTGCCAAGATTTTTGGGAAGAGTCCGACGTCTCTTCAAACTGAAACTCCCAAGATGAAAAAGACTCCTAGAATTTTTGGGAAGAGTCCGACGTCTGACCTTACACTCTCATCTCAAATTTTTTCCAAAGATCAAAATCTTCAAAACCTCAAAACTTTCTCTATTTATCTCAAGTTTCCGAATTGATCCAATGGAAAACACCTATGACAATCCCAAAAACTCTGAAAACCCTTCCTCACCACTCAAAAACATTCATCCACGCTTTCAACCACCTAGATCCCTCAAGAAAAGACATATCAAAATAATTACACGTAAAACATTAGCAAGCAATGAACAAGCCAAGAAATTGAATGAGAAGATCCAAGCTAGTCGAGTCGAAGAACCACATAATTCTGATGATCTGGTCTGCGACTGGGAGGGAAACATCAATTTTTTCTGAAACGGAACAGGTAATCTCTAAGTTTTCCACCTCTGAGTTTTGGTTCCAAAATTATAAAAAATCTTGAGAATCAGTTTGTTTTGGTTGGGTCTATGGTTGGTATTGAAAAGGGAAATGTTGTTATTGAAGACATTACTGGTAAAAATGAAAAGAGAGCGAGGGTGTTGAGGTTGATGCGAGGGGAAGGGTGGAAGAATAAGTGGTTGGATTTGATTCACCCATTGGTTGTGGAGTACATGAGGAGACAAGTGCAATGATGGTCTGGACCGAAGAGATTAGTAATAATGAGAAGACTATGAATGAAAGTATGGGAATAGAATCACAGGAGATATGTGATAGTTCTGTTGATAGAAATGCAGCAGATGGGCTGGTTAGGTTAAGGAAACGGTTTCATGAACTAGTTCCTTGTCTTTCTAAAATAGATTAGAGTCCTGATCTGCTGCAAAATGTGTCAAATAGTTAAAATCAAAAGAAAAAGAGCTTGAAACGATTGCAGGAAAGGGCATGGGTTTTACAAAGAGAAAGAGTGCTCCTTTTATCCCTTTAGCAACTCCTCCCACAAGAGTAAAAACTATAAGGAGCCAGAAGAAGCAAAGTGAGGTCAATGTCAAAAGATCCTTAGTTGGGAGCGCCAATAAAATCGCTTGGAAAAGAAATAAAAAAGGCTGGTAAGCCAAGTGGAGTGGTCAAGATTGAGGAGATGAACCTGGTTTTTGAAAATGAATATGAGGATGTGGAAGTACCTACATCTAGTGTAAAAAAGAGAAAGACTTCTCTGGAAACAGAGGTTGAGGTAGAGGGCTCAGTTATGTCTAAAAGAACTAGGCCTGCCAAAAAGAGCAAGAATGCCCAAATGGTGGAAGAAAATAGCTAAGGATGCTGAGATTGAAAGGCTGAAGAAACGGTTGGCCGAAGTAGAGGCTGATAGAGACTCTCTCAAGTGTGAGCTTGCAAAGTAGAAGGAGAAGAATGATGGTATTCTTGAAGATATGTTGAAGCTGCTTCAAGTCAAGAACCAAGAACCTGGTCCTTCCCAGTCCTAAATCCTTCATAACCTAGTTGTAACCAATGGCCCAAGTGAGATTTCTCTATTTTTGCTCATGGTTCTATGTTTTTATTTCTTCTTATGCTTTGTGGTAGGATCTTCTCAATCAGTAAAATTCACTGCTTTTACTCTTGTTTGTTAATATTTCTTAGATGGCAAATATCTTGTTTGTATAAAATTTATTATTAGTTTATATGTTGTTGTAGATATATCAAATTTTGTATCAAATTTGAATATTTCGGCATTCAACTTGTCTAGTTTAGATGGTGTCTATCGTCAGTGTCTCTAATACTTTGGTTTGGCACTACTTTCTGGTTCAAGCTATTAAAAGTAGTTTATAAGATTTGGTTCTCAATTATGTCTTGAACTATTTTACATCACTGTGGTTAGACATTATTTGAATTGCTATACTACAGTTAAGGTACTATTGAAAATAGGAGAGAAAAAAGATAAAGGGTGTAAGTGAATCCCATAATTTAAGGCACTGATATGGATTGTATATGGAGAGAGATGACAGTGAATGGGGAACGAGGAGATGAGAGAAAAAAAAAGGGTGTAACCGAATCTTTTAATTTAAGTCACTAATAATAAATTGTAAGCAATCTTCGTTTAGGACGGGTAATATATAAAATTAGGACAATTTTAGTAAATAAATTTTCAACCTACAATATTGTAGTGACTTAGAAAAAATCCAAAAATTTTATCCTAAAATCCCTTCACTATAATTGGAGTGGTATTACAATCCATCAAACTTATCTATAAACTCAGCAACCTACAATATTGAATCTTCAAACGAGAACCTGGTTTTGGTTAGCAATTAGCACATTGTTTATCCCTTAAAACATGGTAATACTGCGTAATGAAGGAAGTTTCAACTGTCACCCCCTCTAAGTACATTACAGCTAATCAGCTAATTTGCATCTAAAATGTAGATTAAAGGAATCCACGTCATTCTTTTGTGTATTTTTTATTTGTTAATGCAGTCTCCAGGAAGGTTGCCTTAGGTCAGTCATAACATGCTGTTCACGTTACTTTATACCAACAACTTGTAATAACTGAAAATAAATCTACATAAAATAATAGAAGCTCAAAATCTTACGACCTAGCACTACTTTCCAAAATTAAAATCTTCTATTTTTCTGAATCTAGAATTCCATGAATATTAAAGAAAAAGCCGTCCTTTCTTATTAATATCCAGTATATTTTATTTTGTAAAACCAACTTGAGAGATTTTACTAATTAAATTCCACATGGACATAGGTTCTACCTGCCCTATATATAAATGTATATGCCTTACCAAACTAACCCAAGCAGGCTTAAATACATCTCTAGCTCTCTGTTTCTTTCAAAAATTGGAAAAAAAAAAAAAAAAAAAAAAAAAAAAAAAAAAAAAAAAAAAAAAAAAAAAAAAAAAAAAAAAAAAAAAAAAAAAAAAAAAAAAAAAAAAAAAATCAAGAGAAAATTACAAATAAACAGAAAATGGGTTGTTGGTCTGCTGAAAATGCCACTAAAGCTTTTCTCAAAACCATGAACATGGTAAGTAGAATGACAAACTTATCATATCTGAAATCTGATATACATTTGAAATGATTTTTTCTCCTCAAGTTGTTACTAATGTTATGTTGATCTGATTCAGGGAAAGAGAGCTACAGAACCAAACGGAGCAGAGTTCATCTCCGCGCTCGCAGCAGGAAATAATGCACAACTTATGGTAGTTGCTTGTGCAAATGTTGCAGACTCCACCACCCTTGCACTTGTGGCAGCAGCTCAACAAACAGGAGGACGCGTCGTTTGCATCCTCAACGGCGTAGAAGAATTATATCTCTCCAAAATGGCACTAGGCACCAATTCTAGTCACCTTGAGTTTGTTGTCGCGAATGCTCAAAGCCTAAATATGCTGCTGCCAAATTACTACAAAGATGCTGATTTCATAGCTGTGGATTGTAAGATCCAAAACCATGAAGACATTCTTGAATCGTTGCGAAAACACAGAAGGGAAAAGAATACTATAGTTTTGGGATATAATGCATTTTGCAAGGAGTCATGGAGGAGTAGTCCTTTGCGCACACAATTGTTGCCTATAGGAGAAGGGCTGCTGCTGACCAGAATTGGTGCAAGGGTGAAAAAGGTTACGACTCAGGGGATGGAAAATAGAGGACATTGGATTGTTAAGGTAGATAAATGCACAGGAGAAGAACATGTATACAGAGTAAAATCTCCTCGAAGGAGAGTGGTTGAAGCCTAAATCTTGATACATTATACTTACTACCTGATAAACTAGTCTAATTTTAGTAGATTGGAATTGTAAATAGTTATTTAATGTAGAACACTTCAGCTTTCATGGAAAACTACCAAAGATTCAAATATGCGGGAGGAGAAATTTTGATAAATATAAAATGTATTTTCCAGTATTCTTATAATCTGATAACTTTGTGGAGACAAAAATGTATTTACCCAAATCAGTTAATATTGATCCGATAAGCTAAAAATGGAGAGGAAATTAGGAAAGAGAACTGTCAACATTATTATAAGTATCTGCAGTTTGACAGAATTTCTAACAGATTTCTGAAAAGACTAGTAAATGATAAAAGATTGATCAAACAAGCTCAAACTTTACTCAATTCATTTCAATCTTCAATCTTCAATTCCAGTAGAATCACTCAACTTTGTCATTTCAATCTATGGTGTGAAAGGCCTTGACAGTTTTCATTAGAAGGACAGACCGTAAGAGAAGGATAGAGACTTTCCTAAGAAGGTCTTATGTATTCTTAAAAGTCTTTATCGTTTTTTCCCGTCTTGCTTAGGAAAGACACATTTACGTCCAGACAAAAACTTTACATTGTTCGATGTAATTGAGTCTTACAGGGTAATTGCATAAGTAATCTTTTTTCTTATGAGAACTACTAATCATTCTCATGAATAAGCTCTAGTCTACCTTAAGGAGATATGGAGGCAATAGGTCCCGTGAAGCTTCGGCCCCATCTCCATTAAAGTATTAGCCGGTGTTCCTTTCCGCCGGTTAGATCTGTGGAATCCAAGCTTAAAAGGGAAACTCCACTCTATGATGGAGATGTTTCGACCTACCCGTAAAAGACATGTCTTGCAAAGACGGGGATTTGGGCTAATCTTTTCGTGTGGACTGTGGATATTAATCTTTTCAAGTTATCTTAGTGAAAGAAGTATAGTAGGAACAAATCTCCACACATATATTTGTTTGTAAGATGACACTCACTGAATTCAAGCACAGGTTTATTGGGCCAAAGTGTGCCCAAAGCTGCTCCAAACGATATGGTAATCCGAAAAATGTTATCACGGCAGCCATCATTTAAATATATTGAATAACTGAACCCCTTGCATATGAGACTCAGGGCACAAGATTTCAGCATGTGTAACATAGGAGCATGGACAAACGAGAAATGAAAAGAACAAAGCAATGATACTAGGTAATGGAGGAAAATCCTTCTTTTTACAAACAGAATAATAATAATCCATGAGAAAAACAGAGGAAATTCCTCCAAACTGAGAAATTCTAAGATTAAACGGCATACAAGATACAGACATTCACAAAAGAGTCGAGGTTCGCGTTCAAAGAACTTCACGAACTATATGTGTAAATCCAGTCCGCCCCAATACTCGTGCAAGGTTAGTAGGAACCTATCTCCAGCTTATAAGTTAGGAAAGAAAATTTGCCAGAGCCAACAAATGGAAGAAGTTCATTAACATTAGGAAAAGATAGCTAAATTACCAAGTTCTAGTACGATTGTTTCCATGGTTGTTCTCTCCTCTGGACATTCATGTGTACATAACAAAGCAATTTTTGCTAGTTTTGCTGCTTCGGACTCAGAGAACCTTCCATGGAGATTCGCATCCATCAAGTCATGCAGTTTGCACGACTCAGCAGCAGCACGCATTGAGCTGGTGAATTTTCGCTTGCCAGAGAGAATTTGAAAAATTAGCACTCCAAAGGCATAAATATCACTCCTCTCCGTAAATCGGCCAGTAGTAGAGTACTCTGGAGCTAAATATCCCATGGCAGCACTGGCCTTGAGTGCTGAAAAGACAATATCATTTGTGAGAAGCTTATGCAGGCCTGAGTTTGAAAGCAATGGTTTGAATCGCTGGTCAAGGAGCACATTCTCAGCACAGATATTTTGATGCACTAGAGCTGGCTTATTCACCTTGCACCCGTGCAAATACTCGATCCCTGCTCAAGAAGATAACAGATGGATTAAAGGGCAGCCCCTTGTTAGATCCACTCTACAGTAAAGTGCCCAACTCAAGAGTTGTATTAAGTATTACGCTTGTTTTTAATAGCACAAATCAGTATAAGAGAAAAACCTTACACTTTAAGGTAAGCCCATGCTAGTAAGACAGATAGACAAGACTTGAAACACATGGTAAACACTACATCTATGATCCAACGCAGTCCTGTATAAAATCTTGATATGCAACTAATTTCCTTTTTGTGATATTTAGCTGAGCTAAATAGTACAGGAGGAGCAAGTCAGAAAGCAGCAACAATCAAGGATCTCAATGTTCCATGATTTGGCTGGACAAGAATACATGTGAATGCTTATTCTTTAGCCATTAAGACATGAAATGCATTTTCTGTTTTCTTGGGTTTAACCAAACCGATTTTTAGTAAGAAGCATGCTTAACATCTTAAATGTTAAACAGTTTCTGCTCATAATACCACTCAATGTTGAATTGTTGATGATAAGTACTCAAAATGTAATATAATTTCAAAGTGATGCACTTTAAATCTAACAAAAAAAGAGTTTATTTAAACACTAACCTTTTGCGGTGCCACTTATGATAGATACCCTGGTGGACCATTCAAGTGCACGAGCGTCATCCTCCTTCACATCTAGGTAATGCAACAAATTACCTCTTGGAACAAAATCATAAACGAGAAAACATTCTCCCCTGCTTTTAGAGCAGCAGAAACCTCTCAACCTAACTAAATTTTCATGTCTCAGAGACGTCAAAATGTTTAGTCCTCTTAAAAACTCGGCTTCCTCTGACTTGCAGCTAATTTTGGTAAGTCTCGTAACAGCAACAAGTGATCCATCTCTTAGAGTCCCTCTATATGTAGTCGAAAAGTTGCTCTTAGCCAATCGATTCTTATCAGCAAAGTACTGTGTAGCTGACTCCACCTCTTCCAAATTGAATCTGTAGCTCTGCAAAACCTCTTGGGAAACTCCACCATAACGCCGACCCTCAGCCAAAGGATCCCAACCACTCGAATACTCAAGACTAACTAGTGGAGAACCGTTCTTCCTATTAACCTCCTTAGCCTGGTCAGTACTGAGACGGCTATCACACATATCAAGTCCACCTCCGAGTTTCTGCTTTCGCCTTCTATAGTGCGTGAAGGTAAGAACTCCAATAGCAGATGCAATAACAGTAACCACAATAACCCCTACAACAACAGAGGCCTGTGAGGTTTTAGATGACTTTGCGCAGCCATTTCCGCTGCAATTTAGATTGAGATTAGCTGTCTCTGGAATATCTCTTGTTGATAAACCACTCGAGCCACCTCCATAGGGCTCTGGTCTATTAGGATTCGAGCGATCCAAAGAGGTACAAACCCTCAAGGATGGGAAACCTACTCCGCATAGTCCTGGGTTGTTCTCATACTGAAATCCTCCAACTAATCTCTTCAATGCTTCAGAAGACGGAAAATAAAAGACCAGATAAGATATAATTTCACCGAAAAACATAATGTAAGGCGAGGAAATTTATTACCAAGAGGCACATTGCCAGAAAGCTTGTTGTTTCGGATATCCAAGACTTCAAGAAGGGGAGCGTCCGCGAGTTTTGAAGGAATTGATCCGAAAAGACGATTAGAACTCAAGTCCACCCTCATCAACACTCTTAACTCCCCCAAGCTAGCGGGGATCGCACCAGTTAACTGATTTGATTGCAGAGCGAGGACATTGAGCTTCTTTAGAGTCCCTAGTTGAGTGGGTATGCTACCACTGAACTGGTTATAGCATAGTTGCAAAACTGTACAATCCGGAACAAGATAATAAATTGATAAGAAACAGACTCCATAATCGAAATGAGGTTGGAAATAAACACCCAAAAACCAAGATTGACGCCACCCTCTTTGGAACATACAGTGGATAAACTACTAGAGTGAACTTTTTTTTGG